>JAWRVZ010000050.1:2982500-3027500 GCA_037043235.1 Rhodeus uyekii
CCAACTCTTCTGCTGACCCTCTGAATCACACTTTCCTTTAGACGCAAAACCTCTGCCGGTGTGAGTTTCACTTCCTCTGTTCGGTTACTCTGCAGTTTGCTGCACAGCCCATAATAACTGATGTGTGAACAGCAAAGGACGCGTCTCTGCACATATGAATCGGACAAATGTGCATTTTGCATGCCTTCCCGTGTGGAAAAGATGAAAATGGTGCAAGTTGTGTGTCTGGTGTGTGTGGTTAGTTTGAGGTTCACCAGCTTGACGTGAATCATGAAGCCACATGCAAATGTACATTATTCTTTCACTGGCACATAAGCAAATGAATCTCTCTGTTTACGTAACAGATACAGTAAAGCTAATCATCTTTAATAAAGAGAATCTCTTTTCTGTTTACTTCCTTATTCCGTCTGGGATTTCACTTCACTTTCGCTCCCTGATGAGGATGTGCCGCAGCTTTTGCTCACTGACAGTAACTGATCCTGAAGTGTTTCGGTGGGAGGCGCAAACAGGACGAGAGCAGAAAGCCCCCTAACCTCAGCGCATCTCAGAGGCCGTGCTGTGAGTGGATGCAGTGGGTAAATGAACACACACTGAAAGACTCGAGCGGTCGCTGTGAGGAAGTCGTTTCACTCTTCTGCTGTGTCAGTCTGATCGTCCGGACATGAACGCCTGTCAAGAGTCCTGCCGCTCCATTTTAGGAGTTCTCCTGCTTTTCCTTCTCCAGGGTGAGTAACTCGAGGAACATCCCAGTTAAATCTAAAGTCTGTAACTTCCTTATTTGAGTTTGGTGTTTATAGGGAATAATATGCGTCTGAAACACTGCTCTTGGATCATATATACAAACACGTATGGGCACATCTTGGTTTTATGTTAATGTGTATTTATGTATTTGTTTTTATGTGGGTGAAACTGTATGATGTAATTACATTGCTCAATACCTGATTAAAATAAATTGTATTTTTGCCTTTTATTGTTGATGGAAATGATCATGCAAGTGGTTTTTAAGTTTTATCCGTGTTTCATCTGTCAGAAAAGAGTTGAGCTCAGGAAACCTCAAGCTTTATCTTCAGTGCATGTGTCCGAATGAAACACCGTTATTCTGCTGCAAACAGCTTTACTAATGAAGAGTGTTAGTGCAGCGTTTAAGTTCACTTATCATTCAGTGCTACTGAAGAATATTTTTTTAATATTTTTTTCAAACATGTAAACTTTATAAGCAACAGGCAGTTGTTGAGTTGTTGTGGTGGAGGGTAAATAGACACAATAAAGATGGACCGTGTGGTGGGAGGAGGAGGAGGAGGAGGAGGAGGAGGTGCGATACACTTCCTTTTGTTGAGCGCAAATGGACACGGGGGTGAAGAACCGAAAATACAGACACTGATCTTGACTCATCGTGCAAATATACATTACAAACCATTACAGATCATTCACTGGAATCTGTAATTCAGGAATCCGGTGGAAATAAAGTTATTTTTGGATCCGTTCTCACGAAGAAAAGAGTGAGTTAGTGAGAAGAGTGACGATAGAAAACTCTCAAATCAAATACTGTGAGGCTATTTTGATGGTTTATCAATTCATCATCTTTCTTGGATCCCTTCTTCTCAGTGGTTCTGTTGGTGTCATTGTCAAACTGGTCTTTAATGAATCTTATGTTGAATGTGAAAGATATGAGATGATTCTGTGATATGTAACAGAGTTGTGTGTGTGTGTTGTAGGGTCACGCGCTGATGATCCAGATGTTCTGCACAAAGCTGTCGGAGAATCACTGGAATTAACTGCTAATTATTCAAAAGAAGATCTTGAAGTGCAGTGGAAATATAATGGGACTGATTTTGCAGAGTATGAAAATAATAAGATCAAACTGGTGAATCCTCCAGTGTTAAATGGAAGGATAAAGACGAATGAGGACAAAGTTAGTGTAACAATAGAAGATCTGAAACTCCAGGATTCTGGAATCTTCTCTATTGTTGCATACGGAAAAGAAGAAGGAAAACCTAAACAATATCCCACAAAATTCTTTGTGCTTCATGTTCATGGTGAGTTTAATTACTTGATATTAATCCTGTAAATGCTGTTAAGATGTGAAAAGCTCATATACATTCAAGAACTGTAGTTCAATAAGTGCATGATTTTCCTCAAGCTCAATAGTTTCTTCCTGAAGGAAACATGATTAGAAATGAACTTTGGAAATGATTCTCCCACAGATCTCATCAGAGATGTACAGATCGAGTTCAGTCGTTCCTGGCAGGAGTCGAAAAACATCTGTGTGTTTCATCTTCAGTGTCGGGCGTCTGGCGATCCCAATCCCTCCTTCAGCTGGAGCGATCCGTTCACGACTGGACCAAACCTGACCATAAACCTCCATCCATCAGAGAAAACTACAGTCACCTGCACCGCCAGCAACACCGTCAGCAACAATCATGCCAACACAACTCTAGTGTGCTCAGAGACACCTGATACAGGTCTGTGTGAACATACTGAATATACCTTGAACTCTCAGTGAAGGTTAAATGGCAACACTTCATAGTAATGTTTCATTTCTTCACACGCGTGTGTGAAGTAGCGATCAAAGATCATCAACTGAAGTTACATTTAGAGAGAAGAGCAGAAACACAAGAACTACAAGTGACTTCAGACACAGCATTAGAGGAAATCAGTTGAAGATGTGTGAGAGAAATAAAGCTGGTAATGCTGTTAGTGGAGTTGTTGAATCTTCCTCTGCTGATCTTCACAGATTTAATGTCTTTTATCTTCAGCTGATTTGTGTCTAAGGTTGTGTCTGAAGTCACTTGTAGATCTTGTGCTTCTGCTCGTCTCTTTTTTTCACTGTAAACATGTAACTTCAGTTGATGGTCTTTATGTCCAGTTATGTCCCTGTCCTGCACTTCACTGATTTTACACACTTTTAGTTTGACAATGTGGTGTTTCTTCCAACTCAAATTTAACATTTGTCTTTCTTGAAGTTTGACGAACACCTGATTTTCATTTTCAACCGAAACATCTTCCTGTCGTTACATGAACGCTCTGTGTCTGCTGGGATACACTGTCAAAAATCACCAGGAATGGACAGGATTAAAGTATTATTTTACAATAAATTAGAGAAGTTTACTGTGAAATTAATGCATTCAGGGTCGTGTTATTATAAATGACTGTTAATCAACAGCAGAATGATGCTGACATCACTGTAACTTATTGCCCTCGTTTTACTGTGATTTCACATTATAATGTAGTTTTTAATCATATCACTGTAATAACTTTATTCTTTACCTTTTTTTAAGTCACTATAATGGTGATTATTGTTCTGTTATCTTGGGATCTTGGACTCTGTATTCAGATTCAGATTCCCTATCTAACCAAGTGAGGAATTACAAATACTAAATATTTGTTAAAATGACAAACTACACTATAAAATAGTTTACTTAAACTATTCTTTGCATGAATAGGAAGATTTTGTTGTAGTGTTATTTAAACACGTTTACCAATAACTTATTTCAAATTGCTGAGGAAGAAGTGACAACATTGTGTGAACCTCAGCTAATGACGCACAAACATCAACACTTGATATATAAAACACAACAATGGAGACACTCACCAAATAATGAAAACACTTACGCAACACACACTGCTAAAAGTGAAGGAAAAAGAAGTTCATCCGAACAGATAATACCAACAAGAATCAAGAAACTCCACAGCAAAATCTATTCATGCCGCACTGCATTCTGGGTACTTTCATAGTAAATATGCACTGCAGAAAAACAGTATCATGTGTTTACAGTAAACCCACAGTATAACCCTCTCTTTTTTTGTCCAGTTAGAAGAAAAGCCCTACTGTGAAAGTAATGTTATTATTAACCTGAAATATGTAGTCACTTCATACTTAAATATTTAACCATGTAGGTAATGATAATTTCAACTGATATAGCCTATTATTAAAATCACGAGAAAAAAATGGCATCTAAAGTCAAAAGGAAAAAAAATATAAAGCACTTACTGTCAAATCACTGCAGTAATTTATTATTTATTCATAATTATTTCTGATTATCTCTCTGTATCATGCATGTTTTGGAATAACTGTTATATTGTAATGGTATTGATTAAGTCGTTTGTTTCAGTTGATGCAGGTTTATGGCTGAAGTATTTGCTGATCGCAGTCGGTGTCGTCGCTGTGGTCATCATCGTTGGAAGCGTGGCCATGTACTGCCGGTGGAGGAGGCGTACAGGTGAGGTGAACATGAACACACACACAACAGAAGTTATTAACTCTGTTTCTGATACACAGAGTATTTGAGTTGAGTTTACGTGGAAATTTGAGTTGGAATTACTTAAGCGTGCATGTTAAAAACATGTCAAGTCTAATTGGCCAACCATAAGTGCTTCCTGTTTCTTTCATCCTGCTCTCGCTAGGTCCTACTCGCTTAAATCAATTATTGCCTTGGTTGTACCCTTAGAGAAATATATGGAAATATATGGAAATAAATATATTTCCATATATTCATGATCAATGTCTTAAATGGTTTAAATATATTGAAAAATATGTGGCAAAATATTATGTTACACTGATGCTTTTTCTCATTTACTTAGTTACACATTATTAAAGTTACCTTCCCTCAATTGAGAATCAACAGAGTATTTGAGTTGAGTTTACGGCGAAATTTGAGTTGGGATTACTTGATTACTTACATGTTGAAAACTATGCAAATCAAGTCAGTTTAGAATAAAGGTGTTTTTCTCCATCCTGCTCTCACTAGTTTCCATTTTGAGCACAACTAATTTGTGTTTGACCAGTTAGATTTACATGTTTTCAACATGCACTCTAAAGTAATCCCAACTCAAATTTCCTCATAAACTCAACTCAAATACTATATGCATCAAAAACAGAGCTCAAATGAAGGAAAGAAACTCAATATAAAGTAAGAAAAACTGTACTTCCTTGTGTATTATTAAATGTTTTAAAATATTAACACAATACACAGAGAAGGCCCAAGTACAGACCCCTGAGGAACACCGTGACAAACCTGTCCGATGTTAGATTTATCTAATATATTAGTATAAAATATATTAGATATTTTATACTATATTAGATTTTATACTATATTAGTATAAAATCTAATATCACTGGTATCTGCAAAGAATTTTTACTGTTTGCAGGAAATTAGATTATCAATGCAGAAGACCTTTCTTAAATTGAATGGCAGCGAGTCTGAAGTCCTTCTTGTCAGCAGCTGCCTGTAATAATAGTATAATTTTTCCATCCTCGTGAGTTCATAATCTTGGTGTTCATTTTTTTACTCTCATTCAACACTGGATACTCATATCAAGAGCATGTCAAAATCTGCATTTTTTCATCTTAGGAATATTGCCAGGATTTGGCCTTTTCTTGCCTGACGCAGAAAGGCTTGTTTATTAAATCACGGGTAGATTATTGTTATGCCCTTTTTATTGGCCTACCTGCAAAGTCTATGAAGCGCCTGAATGCACACAGAATGCTGCTGCACGTGTCTCACACATAATCCTCCTTGTCAGCACATCTCTGGCTTTCCGGTTCATGCCAGAACTGCACCTTCAAACATATGAGATTTAATAACACCATATGTGCCTTCTAGATCTCTGTCAGCTCTGATGCCTTTTTGCAGATTAAAACATATGGCTGAAAGAGCCTTCTCTCTTTAACTGTTAGGAATGCCCCTATATTAGAGAGTTTTAAGAATTAAAATTATTATTTATTATTATTGATTTAAGAATGATCTCTTTAATACACTGTTTGTGTCTTTACTTTTTCCTTTTTCTTTTTATAGATGTATATTGTACTGTCTTTGTAGCAGATTATCAATTTTGTATTTATTATTATTATTGCATATACAGGACCGGTCAAACGTTTAGAACACTATTTGTATTTATTTTTTTATCTTTTGCTCATCAAGCCTGCATTTACTTAATAAAAAATGCAGATATTCAATATTATGAGGATTATTAAAATTGTAAATAATGATATTTTATTTTAATATACTTATTACAAATATACTTGTGACAAAATATAACTTATTCACATGATCAAAGCTGAATTTAATTAGATCAGAAATTGCCACACCGTCGCAGCACCAGGACTTTTATTTTTTCTTCATTCAGTTTCCCCACCACTCATTTGTTACCATGAGCACTGATCATCACAGCTGTTTGTCATCTGTTCATCACTCGTGTGTGTTTAGTTCTTCCTGTTCTTCCAATCAGTTTGTTGGTGGTGTTTGCTAAACGTTAGAGATAGTGCAGTTGCTACTACCCTCATCTTTATAGATTACCTTTTTGCTTTGGTTAAAGTGTTTTTGAAATCTTCATCATCGTCTTGGACTTCGGCACATAAATACAGTAAAACAGTGTAACATTATATCAGTGTAAAACAGCTGTTTTCTATGTGAATATATAGTAAAGTGTCATTTATTCCTGTGATTACATCTGTATTTTTAGCATCATTACTGATCCTTCACAAATCATTCTGATTTGATGATCAACAAACATTTGATTATTATCAGTGTTAGAAAATTATTATCATTTATTTATTTACTTTTTTCAGGATTCATTAATGAATAAAAAGTAAAAAAGAACAGGATTTAATACAAATAATACTTTATTGTTCAATATATTTAAAAATGATCACAAATACATTTGAAAAAATATTTTCTTTCTCTAAGGCTTGGCACGTCCCTTCAATTCATTGTAAACCACGAGGCTTATTACTTTTACAAAACAATCAATTTATAGCAACTTTGAACACGGCTCAACCAATCAGAATCAAGAACGGATCCATCAGTGTTATGAATAACATTTCATCCATGATTTATTCATGAACTGTTTTCACTCACTTTTAGGACAAGGAGAGAGTGAAGCTGGGATTACCGTCTATGAAGACGTGAACACTGAGAACGCTGTGAAGGTGAGCGGCTCATTTCTTCCCCATGGATTAGAAATCCCTCTTCTCAAGAGCCTGTGGTTGTTGGAAATGAGCATAACCATATTTAATCTTGATTACAGAAGCGATCAGACAGTGTTGTGAACGGGATGTCCATTTATGAAACGGTGGACGACATTAAAGCCACTCAGAAGTTGGTGAGTACTTGCATGCATCATCCATGCATCTAATGTTGTGATCATCCGTTGGTTTATAGATGGGTTTTTGATGTGCATTCACTTGTGTTGCTTTAAAGCACAATAGTTTTGTGTTGTTCTCTGAAGAAGAGTCTCACAGTGGGTAAAGTGAATATCAGCAGCAGCTTTGCTCCCGTTTAGAGACGTCGACCTCAGAGCATTTGTTGTGAATCTGTTGTAACGCCATCCTCTCGTTCCCTCTGCAGCCTCAAACCCTGTACGACAAAATCAACTACCAGCGTCAACCTGCAGGCGGCGCCAGCGCTGCCTCCCCGTACCAGGAAGTCCTGTGAGTGACAGACGGTTCGTGTTGTTTTGTCGTCTCTGGATCTGTTAACCTCCTCTCGTTTTCATTAAGTCTTGCATTAAATCCACTGTTAAATATTACATAAGGAAACATGTTTCGTGTGAAAGAATGTCTTTGTATGGCTTTCCTGTAGCTCTATCAGTGTGGTGCTTGCAACGCCAAGGTCATGGGTTCGATTCCCAGGAAAGCAAGAGCTGATAAGAATGTTAATGTATTTCTCGAATGCAGTGCAAGTCGTAAATGTATAAATGTAGTAAAAAAAGCATAATTCACACCACAATACTACATTTTACCACACTATCATTCAAAAGTTTGAGGTCAGTAATCACATTTTAAAAGACGTATTTTATGCTTAACAAGGCTGGATTTATTTGATCAAACATCTGTGACATATTATCTTTTAAAATGGCTGTTGTAATATATTTTAGTAATTGATTTGTGTGATGCAAAGCTGAGTTTTCGTCATCGTTATTCCATTTTTCCATTCACCATTTTTATGCACATAAACTGTGATGGAAACACATTTGCTGAATAAATCTCTCGATGCACAATAACTTGCGTGACTTTACGTCGATGTACACAATCAATTTACACTATATTACAATTTTGTGCACGTTAAATTTGCAATTTTAAGTGGAAAATCCTTCAGAAATCATTATAAGATGTTAATTTACTGCTCAAGAAACATTTCTGATCATTATTTTATTGAAACAGTGATGATTTTCATCTTTCAGGATTCCTTGATGAACAGAACGTTCAAAAGAACAGCATTTGTAAATTTTTTATCCATTTAATGTGTTTTTATAAAAAAACATTGATCCTAAACTTGTGAATGTAAATGTATATTATTCATACACTCTTCTTTAACAGTGCTGACGCTGTTGAAAGGCTTTCTGCCGTTTATTTGCACACGATACATGCTACAAATTTGTTTGTTTCAGCTACTGATATGCATTAAAAGCAATAATTCTGATATCAAAGACTAAACGAGTGATGATTGATCTGTCACACCTCAGGACGGATGTGGGAATTACCAGTGCTTTAGTTTTGAACTTTTTTTAAAAACTTTTTTAGTTTTTTTCTTTGAAATAGCATCATGCGTCACACTCGACCGCTGTCATTTCTGCAGTTCTAGTGAATCCGCTAATAATGTTTCTGCATAGCTTAAAAATAAAGGTTCCAAAGGTGATTTTCATAGCGATTTATTCTAAGAAATAGTTCTTCCATGGAAGTAGTAGTTTTGGTTCCGCATATATATATATATATATATAATGTGTTTGTATGAAATTCTGAGGAATGAAAATGGTTCTGGAAGCAAAACTAATTTTCTTCATAAGGAAATTGACTTTTAACAATAGCTTGTAAATCTTCAAAGACAGCCTTATTGTGAGTTATAACCTGTACTTTCCTGTGTGTCTAACAGTAGAGAGCAGTGCTTGCAACATCAAGGTCATGGGTTTGATTCCCAGGGAAAGCAAGAACTGATTAGAATGTCAGTGTGTTTCTTGAATGCGATGCAAATGGCTTTGGTTCAAAGTGTCTGATAAATGCATGAACGTAAATGAGGTTGTAGCATTTGCTGTCAGCCTGCATTGTTTCAGCTTATTTTTCAACTTAAATTCCTGATGAAAAACTACATTATCCATGATGCTGCACAGAAAACTGGTGTTGAAACAAACCAAATACACCAAAAGATCTCATTAGCTCCGCTAAATGCAATGAAGAGCCACAAATGACAGAGTTGGCCTTTCAAAATACTTAAATATTTGAATATGCATATTTTACTATCAAATATAATTTTTTTATATAAGTAGTTTTTAGACTATGTAGTTTGAAGTCTCCATCTTTAATTTGATTATACAGATTGTAGTTCTTTCCCTCACTAAAGTTTTTGTCTGATTTTCAAATGCTCTTTTGATTCAAATCAAAGTTTGTAATGTTACGATTCCCCTCATACCTGATTGCTTTGGTTCCTGGCTTATAATGCTTGAACGAAAACCTCCCTATGGGAGAAATTAATGCAAAAAATCCTCCGGGAACCAACGCTGCTGAAAAGCGTCCGGGCAGCGATGCGCTATAAAGAAGCTCATTTTCAAGAGTGTAGGAGTATCTGACCTTTTACCATCAGTTAGCAAAGTGTCACTTCTCCTCCTTTTATGAACAGATTACAGATTGATCATTTAATTGCTCAAAATAACATCACCATACTTCTCTTTCACAACTCGTCCCCCACCTCTTACTTCCTCAGCCGAAAGAGCGCTCACCTTTGACACGTCACTCCGATACTCATCTGCGCTTGATTTACTGACCGTTCAGAAAGAAACCAGCTTCCTAGACTCACCCAAAAGAGCAAGTTCTTGTTTTCCAATCTCGATTTTAAACTAGGATTTTAGTGCAGAGCAGTAACTGTTGGCTAAACATGCTCTAACCAGTCTGAAATTTACATTTATTCGTCTTATCTTCTGGGCTAACCAGCCTGTTGTACAATAGCCTGTTGTTACGAATGAGTCATTTGTGTATTCATAGGTCTGTTTCTGTGAAGTGACCATGCGATGTAAATAAACCCTTGAAATGACGCCACTGGGAAGTTTGACCAAATGCTAAATGTTTCAGTGGAATGTCATTTTTAGGAGCCCTATTTGTGAAAGCTTTACTCATATGCAGATCTGCTGAGATAAAGGTGATGCGTCCATTTCTGGGTAAAGCTGACCACTTCCCATTTGAAAGGCTGAAATAGCAGTCACAGTGACCTAAAACAGACATGACGGTTCTGACAATGTCTGACACTGCGCACACACACACACACGTACGTTCTAGGGTTCAGCGGTGCTAGTGCTTTATCAGTAGAGGTGGTTCTGGAAGTATATTATCCCAAAGAAGTCAAAATGCAATTGAAAATCAGCCAAAAACATAAAAAGTATAAGACTGTGAACTTGACTTTAGTGAGGGAAAGAACTACAATCCCATAATGCACTGCGATCCACATACTCACAATTTTTAAATGATTAATTTTAGATTTTTATATTGGTCAATAAAAACAACAACATTTTATTGCAAAATATACAGGTATATTAAAATATTGTAAGTGAGTATAGGGAGACTTAGAGTGGGCGGAGCTGTTGTAGTATTCTGCTTGTTTCAACGCTCTGATTGGTGTGATTTTCTGTACTGCATCATGGGTAATGTAGTGTTCACTACAGATTATGCTGTTTAAACAAGATTATTTTCAAACTAAGCTAAAATCATGAGGGCTGATGGCTTCAACTGAAGCAGGTCCTATTGATTAACAATCTCATCGCTCACAGTAAGGCTGTTCTCAAAGGTTAAGGAGTTATCACTAAAAATACGTTTTTAAAATATAACATGAAAACACAAATTAAAAATATTTCTGTTTTTAGTATAATGTTGTCATGTAAACATACCCTACATCCATAAAATTATCACATGAGCAGACCTAATATGTTTACATATATACACATATGTTTTAAGAGAGACAGAGTAGAGTCAAAATGTATCAAAAATATTTATTTACGAACATAAGAGTAAATCCAGGCTGAGGGAGAAAATTTTTTGACACAGGGCTAAGCAGACCACAAACCATGCATAACACCCACAAAGGAAAACATCAGACATTCAACAAAGGAAACACAGGGCTATAAATACACATGATAAGGAAAGGCTAACAAGACACAGGTGTGGTGAATGAATCACTATGGAAACAAGGTAAACAAGAGCTGTGCCTCATGGGAGAATAAAGTGTCCATCATATGCAAACCTTCAGATTCTCACTGGAAGAAGCAGGTCAATCGGGGACTTTCTGCATATTATTTTATGAGTACTGGGAATTCAGACATACTTCTGTCACATGCTTTTTTTTGCCTACTATCTAGAGTTATGACCGTCTAGGGCCAGCCGTAACATATGAATGTGCATCCACTCACAAAGATAATGCCACACAAAAGTAGATTTATTATCAAACATACAGTGAAAACCAGAAACAATCAGGATATAACACAAAAATAATTAAAGTGCCTTATACATTACGTGAATACAAACAAGCTTCCCTGACTCTCTATATAACAACCGATATATACAAAAGAAATGGTGTCATATTCCCTACTTCCCTTAAACTCAGTACATACAAATATTTACATAATACTTTTTTTGTGTTATGAAGAATTAAAACAACTGCTTGTATTCACTGCCATGGTTCGTAATAAAAGTCCAAAATTTTGTTACAAAAAATTATTGCGAAAAACAAATGCCTTCTCAAACTACAGCTCTGCGACAGACTCATCATGAAGCTCAAGCCGCAAGAACAAACACATCTTTGAGATGGACGTGTCCATCAGGAAAAAATGGATAATTGTCACCAGTAAGTTATTGTTAATTTGCGGATAAAAGTTTCACGGTGTCCATCGGTACCATAAGTGTCCATTTAAACTGAAAAAGCATAATACTTCCTATATTTCAGTCAAATGGATTTATGGAAACATCCATCTTTTATAGTTTCATAATTATTGAAGGTAAAAAGTTTGCTTGAAGCACAGAAATCATCACACATAATCCAGTGAGGTCAAAGCAACGACGTCCGCACATCATTTGCTTCTTCCAGATGATGCTCCAATCTCGTAAGATTATTTTCTTGTGAAACACAAATGTGTTGCTTTCTTGAGATGAACATGTATGCTGGTCGCTGTTCAGCTGAATCTTATGCAAAAGGTTTTCGGTCTTTCTTCGTTTTTACCGCGTTCAATTTCAGCATCACCGGACTCAGAACTGGTACCACTTCAACAAATAAACACAGAGGATAAGTATTGCGGTAACCTGTTGATTAGTTCATAACATCTGTTATCTCGTGGCATATTACCATAGAGTCCGGAAGAACTTCAAGAGGTTTTCCGGGAAGATTTCTTTAATTTTATCTAGGATTGACAAATTATAGCTCATAAATACCATATCAGCCATGCAAATGCTGTAATGTAAAGTTCGTCACAAGATATGTTTCTTACCTCTCCATTTATATGCACACACCAAACCCACAACAACTACAGCCATCACCACAATAGTTACAAACACAGACGGTGCACATGAACTGCACAAAGTGCACTGAGGGGAAGTGGTGCAGTCTTCACACGTCGTCTGCTCCTCTGGAAAGAAAAGAACACAATAACTCTTCATTGAGACTTCTATATTCACTGTCTCTGCCCTTTTGAGGTATCAGTTCTGTGAAGTTATTTCTGTCAGGAACACAGTGTGTTTTGTTCATTCTAAAAGACCTTTCCATACGATTCTTCAGTGGAATTAACTGTATTTACTTCCTCACTCCACGGATAAGTCAAAATGATATAAAAATTTACTATTTTTATGTAATATGGCATTATTTATTCTGAATGGTTAATCAGTGCAAATTGTATTAATATGGCTCATAATCAGAATAACTTCCCCTCCCTCTTGCAGAGACATCTCTTCGCTGATGATGCGCGTAGTGACATGTGGGCGGAGCAACCTGTCACTCACAGGAGATCCACCAATAGCAAGCCATAATCCAATTCACATCCAATCAGTTCCAAATGGACAAAATCAAGCCCTACATTTATTATTTTTAATTTCACTTGGAAGAACTAGTGCGACTTCCATCTCATGCTGGCTCTAAATGTTGTGATGCAAAGCTCAACATTTGACTTTTTAAATCAATACATGGGAGAAAATCAAATAAAGATGGAAGAGACTCCAGTCCTGTATGAATAAGTTATGACAACATCAAAGGATATTACTACTTAGAATATGTATATATTAAGTGATGTTTTCAAAAGCAGTTTCTAGGCTTTAGTGTATTTTAAACTCAGATTCATTGTTTTCCCAAAGTACACTGACACGTGTGTAATTAGTGTGTACAGCCACACTTCACAGCTTTTCAAAGCTCAACACGCATGCACTATAAACCTTCATCCTTACTTCATCTTCATATCATCTTCATCTTCATCTTCATATCCTTACTTCATCTTCATCATTACTGCTCAGCACACATTATGACTAATTAAATATCTTAGTACTCTTAAACTAAAATTCCATGAAACAGATGTTGCACTACTCTTCTCTTTCCTATTGTGACGCATATCTGAATGAAACGCTTCTCAAACAAGAACAAATGTAGGCGGGGCTTGATTGTGTCCTTCAGGAATTGATTGCATGGTTGTGGTTTGCTACTGGTGGATCTCATGTGATTGACAGGTTATTTTTTTATTAATAAAAATAAATATTAGACCCTCTGCTTTCATTCAGTAACCTTAGGCAGTTCTGATTGAGATCCTGTTTAATGTTATCACGTTATTTTACATATGCATCTGATTACATATGAATTCACTTATTCTGCTTTTTCGCATGCAATTTGATCAGGAGATTCTGTTCTCTTTCAGGATATGCAAACAGAACATCCAACTGTATAACAGTGAAAACACAGAGAATAGAGCCGGAAAATATTTTGGGAAAGAATTAAAAACCATGTGCTCTGATAAATCATTAATGATAAATGGCAATTATCCATTAAAAATAATTGTCAATCTTTATTTCGTTGTGACATTAACTCTGTCACACAAGCACCTCTCAACGGTTGTCTAACTTCTCTGTTGTTGTTTTTTTTTTGACTGTGAAACCGGTGTTGATTCATTGTGGACCAAATAATTAGAGTAAAAAAACAAGCGGTGTATGTGAGCTGAGTATTCGCAGTACACGTCACACACTTTACACGTCTCTTAACATATCCATTCAAAACGTATACAAAAACCAAAGCTGTGCACATGCTATGCTAATAATGATATGTACCTCAAGCACACTGTACCCTTGTGTTCACATAAAAACCAAAGTAAACTTTGGTTAATATAATTGTTAACCTTTCTTGAAACCGATTATCCCTCTTTGACGGTATCAGCCCTAAACATACGTAGTGTGCAGCATCACATGTCATAAGCTGTCAACTGATCACCGGTGTTCCACAGGGCTCAGTTCTTGGACCACTTCTCTTCTCCATGTACATCACATCACTGGGTCCCATCATAGAGGCACACGGCTTCTCCTATCACTGCTACACCAATGACACTCAGCTCTACCTATCATTTCAACCACATGATCCAACGGTGGCTGTGCAAATCACAAGCTGCCTAGCGGACATCTCGACATGGATGAAAGAGCATCATCTGCAGCTCAACCTGGAAAAGACAGAGCTTCTAGTATTTCCTGCTGATCCAACCTGACAGTACGACTTCACCGTCCAGATCGGTGACACTATGATTACCTCATCAAGGTCTACCAGAAATCGTGGAGTGATCTTTGAGGACCAGCTGACCCATAAAGATCACATCGTAAAGACGGCTCGATCATGCAGGTTTGCACTGTACAACATTAGAAGGATCAGGCCATTCCTAACTGAGCAAGCTACGCAACTTCTGGTGCAGGCCATGGTCATTTCCAGACTGGACTACTGCAACGCTCTTTTGTTTGGAGTTCCTGCAAATGCAATCAAACTCCTGCAACTGATCCAGAACGCAGCAGCTCGTCTGGTCTTCAACCAACCCAAAAGGACACATGTCACTCCACTCTTCATCTCGCTACACTGGCTCCCTCTCGCAGCACGCATCAAACTCAAAGCACTGACTCTTGCATACAAAACTTACACAAACTCAGCACCTTCATACTTCCACTCATTGGTACAACTCTACACACCTACCAGAAACCGTCGGTCAATCAATGAGCGACAACTCACGGTTCCATCACAGAGAGGAAAAAGATCAATCATAAGAACATTTTCATTCACCACCCCCGGCTGGTGGAACGCCCTCCCTGCCCTCATCAGAAAACACATCTCTTCCATGAACACCAAACATGACACACACCACACAAACATTTTTTTTTATTATCTTTTCTCCCTCTATTCCCCATGCTTGTACTACTTGTGTATAAAATGTTCAAAACTTTGTATCGTAAGCACTCTTATGTACTTTTTTTATCCTCAGGACAAATCGCTTTGTAAGTCGCTTTGAATAAAAGCGTCTGCTAAATGAATAAATGTAATGTAAATGTAAAATGTAAGCAGTGTACAATTTTGGGTTGTCCCAGATGAAATATGACCAATCATGGTGATTTCTGTGGTCATGGCTCCTAAACGCTGGTCTGATGCGGTACAGTGAGAAAGTCTTGCAACCAAAGTCAGCCTGTGATCATTTTCTGACAGTGTCAGATATTTAGCATTATCATCTCGCAATGAGTTTGCACTTACAACATGTCTACTGACAAGCCAATCAAACTGCAACAGGAAATTGCCCTGAAACTCAGCCTCTTTTCCCCAGTTATGCCGTACAGTGTGATATGCAATGATCTTACAGAGTGATTCAAACCTGTCAGTGAGACCCACCTGAACATCCCACTGTGATTTGTTTGGTCTCTGTCTGTTGACCACTGGAAGCAGTGCAGTTGACCGTCACGTTTCTGTTCTCACTGAAGGACATGAAAAGAACCAGCGAAGAGTTGACAGAGTTTCCAGAAACATAAAATCCATTAAACTCGCCGTCAGGCATCAAGGACAGATTCACGTTTTGGCTAAATATGGTGCAATTAACGGCCACATGGCATTGGCCGTCCTTGAGGGAAACAAGCATTTTCTGGATTGTTGGTTCCTTGAGTCGTTCTGTAGTTGAGAGAAACGTTATATCAATCATTCAATCTGGCTAAAAGCCATAATCACTCTTAAAAATAAAGGCTCTTCATCTGTATCAATGAAACGAACAGTAGATTAATATAACTCAAGCAGTAGAGAGTGGCACTTGCAATGGCAAGGTCATGGGTTCGACTCCCAGGGAAAGCAAGAACTGATCATAATGTCGATGTGTTTCTTGAGTGTAATGCAAGTCGCTTTGGATAAAAGCATCTACCAAAAGCATAAACGTAAAATGCACCATGACTAAAAGATTATTTTAACAACTGATGCCAGAATCAAAAATGGTTCTTCTACGGCATCCCGTTTTGGAACCCTTAATTTTAAGATTGATGAGCAAAACTTTAGTGAGATGTTTATTATACTGAATTAAAATATCTCTCTCTTACCCAAGACTGTGAGATGAACTTTAACTGTTTTCCTTGTATCATTCGAGTTGACCAGGGCCACGGTGTAGATCATGCTGTCGTTCATGGTCACATCATTGATCGTTAAATCTCCCGTTCTTTTGTCGAGCTGAAGTCGACCCCGATGTCTCCAAAAATCAAATATAGTCACATCGCCATCCTTTAGGCTTGCAATGTATGTTGTGTTGGTGTAAATGGACCACTGAACTCGGGTGAGGGTCCACGATCTGTCCACGCTAGATTTTAGGACGACTGACTGGCCGAGGTAACCAGTAACATGTTCGTTTCCACATGCTGTAAAAACCAACACAGGTCAGACAATTGGTGTGAACACAATAACATGTAATGAGAACATGTTTGGTTGCTTTGGAGAAAAGGGAAGCACACCGTTTTCAAAGTAACAATTCTAACTCCCGAAAGAGCAAAAACAATCTTGTCCAAAAGACCAAATCATGTAACTTTTACACATCAAACTCTACACAATACAATTTGAGAGTGAACTCACCCTGCTGAAACCACATGATACACAACAGTACAATTATCCATGGACTCATTGCTCGTTGGCTTGAGGTAAATCAACTGACTCTTGACATTGAAGTTGTTGGCTTTTCTTCACGCCGATCCTCAGAGTCGCTTATCCAAAACAGACGGATCTTTGGTCTTAAACAACACTTCACTAGAATGGAAATGGGAAGTCAGTCAGTAGCACATGCTTCCTCTTGTTGCGTATATCTTGTGACAGCGACAGAAACACCAGAATAGGAGAGTTAAGAAGAAACCAGTGGGGAAGAAAATGAGCAGATATTCTCTTCATGCGTAATGGGCATCACAGCATTTTGAAATCAGGCATGACTAGCATGAGCCTTTGTATAGCGAAAAAAAGTGTGTGTGTGTGTGGGGTGCGAACCACACATTTCCTCTTCATCAACCTCCATCACAGTCTTTAAAACAGATCATAATCTGTTTTTACAACAGTAGTTTGAAGAAACTGACACCATTTCCAGACACGATTGTAAATGACATCTGCTGTGTGTAAAGAGAACCGGTGATATGTTTAATGTCATTGACATCCATTGAGGCTCTGAGTTGAGGCAGCATTTCTAAATTCCTGCAAACAGTACCTGTGGCTGAGTGGAGTTCATCATCACATGACCTTTCCCATCGTGACAAAGTGCACAAGTCATAAGACCTTAGATTTGGAAAAACCCAAGGGTGGATTAATCTTTAAGCATTTCTAACCATTTCTTTAAAGCAGAAGGTTCTTAGTTGTATTAAGATTAAGTAATACATTATTTAAAATATGACAAAACAAACTTCAAAATGCATTTTAATTCAACCTCAACATTGTTTTTTACTTCAAGGATCCAGAATTCTAAAAAAAAAAAAGCGTGATTTCTAGAAAAATGCCAAATTAATATCTTAAAACGATGAAATTTAGAATTTATACAAAGTTCTAAAAGTACATCTAAACAACAATGATGCACTAAGAATGGCAAGGTTTCCCCTTTGCGGTTTTTGCGTCCAGACATTGTCAAAACGATCCTGTTCATACGGATCGACAGAAGCGATTCAAAGCAAATGTAGACTGAACATGATACACAAGACATGACGTCACCTTTTCACAAAGCAGCATTTTTGTGGTTTTCACAGAAATGGGAAGAAAGAAAAAAAATCACTCATACAATGTCACACACACACACACATTCCAGCTCACACACAGTCGGACAGACTCACACACTATTGAAAAAAATCACTATATAAAGGTGACTTGATAGTTTCACACTGTCACTCACACACACACACACACACACACACACACACACACACACACACACACACACACTTGATTTCTCTCAACAGAAGTAACTTGTGTAAGCAACTCAGATACAGTGAGGAGAGCAAGCCGATACACTGCTGATTTTGCCGGTTTTCAAAGCATGTAAACGTTTGTAATTTTTATCATGTATATCTACAACTGTGAGTGATCTAAAACAAAAATCCAGAAAATAATATTGTACAATTTTTAAATAATTACTTTGCATTTTATTGCATGACATCCATATTTGATGTCCGACCAACCAGTAAGAATTTCGGCTCACAGACCGGTTCGTCTTTCTTTAAGAAGCCCTCGTGTTCTGCACTCATTACCTGTATAACTGCACCTGTTTGAACGCGTCACCAGTATAAAACACACCAGTTCACACACTCAATCAATCAAACTGACTCCAACCTCTCCGCAATGGCCAATACCAGAGAGCTGTGTAAGGACGTCTGGGATAAAACTGTAGGCCTGCACAAGGCTGGGATGAGCTACAGGACAATAGGCAAGCAGCTTGGTGAGAAGGGAGCAACTGTTGGTGTAGTTATTGAAAAATGGAAGAAGTTCAAGATGACTTGGTTTGGGGCATCATGATCACGAGGAAGGTGAGGGATCAGCCCAGAACTACACGGCAGAACCTGGTCAATGACCTGAAGAGAGCTGGTCTCAAAGAAAGCCATAAGTAACACACTATGACGCCTTGGATTAAAGTCCATCACAAGGTCCCCTGCTCGAGCAGCGCATGCTCAGCCCGTCTGGAGTTTGCCAACGACCATCTGGATGATCCAGAGGAGGAATAGGAGAAGGTCATGTGATCCGATGAGAGAAAAATACTGCTTTTTGGTTTAAGCTCCACTCACCGTGTTTGGAGGAAGAAGGATTAGTACGACCCCAAGAACACCATCCCAATCCTGAAGCACGGAGGTGGAAACATCACTCTTTGGGGATGCTCTTCTGCGACGGGGACGGAACGACTGCTCCGTATTTAGGGGAGGATGGATGGGACGTGTATCAGGAGATCTTGGTCAACAACCTCCGTCCCTCGTAAGAGCAGTGAAGATGGGCCGAGGCTGGGTCTTCCTCAATAACGACCCGAAACACACGAGGGCAACTGAAGAGTGGCTCCATAAGAAGCATCTCAAGGTCCTGGAGTGGCTCAGACCAGATCCCAGCAGAACATCTGTGGAGGGAGTGGAACGTCTCGGTTGCCCAGCGACTGCCCCGAAACCTGAAGGATCTGGAGACGGATGTATGGAGGACTGGGCCAAAATCCCTGTTGCAGTGTGTGTGAACCTGATCAAGAACTACAGGAAACATGATCTCTGTTATTGCAAACAGGTTTCTGTCCCAAATATTAAGTTCTGCTTTTCTGATGTATCAAATACATATGCCATGCAATAAAGTGCAAAAGAATTACTTAAAAATCACACAATGTCGCTCACAGTTGAAGATACCGATGCCGATACCGATAAGACTTGCTTTGTAAGTGGACTAACCTGCGAAATCAGCAGTGTATCAAATACTTGCTCTCCCCACTGTATTTTGTTGTAAATGTAAAGCGTTATTTTATTAGTTAATTGAGAAATGTAATCTGAGTACATAACTCAATGTCCTTTCATCTCTGTAAAGCTGCCTTGAAACAATCTGTATTATTGCACTATATAGATGAACTGATATTTATTTAATCACTCCACTTCAGACAGTCGGAGGATTTTATGGCGTTCAGTGCCGAACTCTGAGCAGCAGACGAGGTTAAAACACGAGACGCACGCATGAGGAACAGTGATTTCTCAGTCAGCGCCACCTATTGGACAGACGTGAAACAGCAGAAGGAAAGCAAGTGTGAACGCCGTTTCACAGCGACTCGCTTCACTTTATCACGTGTGTGAAAGAGCCTTTACTCATGTGATGTGAGGACCGAAATCTGCAGCTTTCTGTTTATAAGTGATGCGTCTGTCAAACTGAACAGGTTTTATTCTTATAGAAAAGCAAAATGCCAATGTGTGCAAACCTGGAGAGTAAAATAAGCGCTGGAAACAGAAAAGACATGAAACTGCATAAATACTGAAAACACGAGCCGAACTCCTTCAGTTCAGAGTCGAGTTGATCTTTTATTTAAAACATTTTTAGTCCTAAAATTATCAATTGCCAAAAAAGATTTTCACACAATAACCAAATCTACAAATCTCTTTACAACAAACCATTTCTTTTAAAGGGAAAAATGTTAAAAGATTAGCTTAACTTTCATACAAAATGATAAAAAGTAAAAGTACAAAACGGCATCGCTTCTATCATGCATCAGGCCTACAAATCAAACGCATCGCAACCCTCTAAATGTCAAATTCCTCTTTCACTGACGCCCACGCGAGTATAAAAGGAGAAGGAGGTATGTACAGGGGGGGGGTCGTCTGGATCCGCTGGAGATCCGAGGCCGGGTGAGCGCTGGACCCACAGGCACTACATTTGGCACACATTCATGTTTTTGCATTTAGTGTAAAGTCACATTTGATTGGTCACGACAGACGTTCGACAAAACCATGACTGTGTTTCCAAGAAGAGCGCGCTCTACGGACGGGGGTGTGCTGGTGTAAAAGGCCCCTGGATTCATCAGGATGAAGTATAAAGTACTGCAAACGTGACACACACATGACATTCACAACACACACACAGAGCCCAAGGTTACAGACGTGCTTTACATCCACAATCAGAGCAAAGCACTTGATCCGCTACAATCGTGTGCGTTTCATCACGTGGACGAGGAGCGTCATTCACAGCTGAAACGCAAGAGTTAGTCGTCTAGAGTCGCTCTCTAGATCCGAGGAGTTCGTGTAGTGTAAAAACAAATACAAACAGTCGTTTAAAAGCCTTATCTAAAAGAAACACGAGTGGTTCTGTCCCTCAGTCCTGCTGTCGGCCTCGCTCTCCTCTCACACAGAGGTTTCCGACTGAAGCCGCATCACGAACTTGTGGCTCTTGGGGTCGATGAACTCCTCGCCCAGATGGAGGAAGGGAAGGGGCGTCACCGTGACGACCAGGGCGAAATCCAGGCGTCTGAGGGAGAAGACGAGGCCCTGCCGCAGCGATGATGTCACGGGCTCCTCGCTCACCAGCGTCCACTGGCGCCCCCTGCCGTTCTCACGCTGGTACTGCATGGTGGGCCCCGGGCTCAGGTACCGCTCCAGGAACGCCTGACACACACACACACAGTTAAACACCAGTCTGAACAGCATTTTGCATATACTTTACATTGGAATGTGAGTAAAAAGTTTGAATTCACCAAAAGTGGTGAAAACCAAGAAGAATTCACCAGTAATGAGAGAAAATATACTCTTTCCATTATTCATCGCTGTTAAACGTTAACCGTTAACTACTCACACAAAAGATTGAGTAACTTTACAATAAGGTTTCATCTACTATTATTATATAATGCATTAACTGAAATAAACAATATATTTGTTACTGTCTTTTAATTTTAGTTAATAATGCAGCTGTTCATTGATTGTTACAGTGTTAACAAATATAACTGTTGATTTTAATAACGCATTAGTAAATGATGAAATGAACAGATTAATGAACGTTGTAAATGTACAGATCATTATTAGTTCACGTGGAGTAATGAAATCTTTTCGTAAAGTGTTACTATTTATTTAAATAGGAAAAGGACCATGCAAGTAAAGTTTGAATTAAAATAACTGATAAATGAATGATTTAATTAAAAATATATTTTGTAAAATTCATTTAAATTCAAAATTATTAGTTAAAAAATATTAATACATTTTTCAATATATTAAATATTTTGCATATTCTTTACATTGGAATGCGAGTAAAAAGTTTGAATTCACCAAAAGTGGTGAAAACCAAGAATAATTCACCAGTAATGAGAGAAAACATACTCTTTTCTTTATTCAACACTGTTAAACGTTAATTACTCACACACAAAAGATTGAGTAACTCTTTACAATAAGGTTTCATCTGCTATCATTATATAATGCATTAACTGACACAATATATTTCTTACTGTCTGTTAATGTTAGTTAATAATGCAGCGGTTCATTGATTGTTACAGTGTTAACAATTATAACTGTTGATTTTAATAACGTATTAGTAAATGATGAAATTAACAGATTAATGAATGTTGTAAGTGTGCAGATCATTTACAACATATGAACTAAGGAAATCTTATTGCAAAGTTACTATTTATTTAAACAAAATTAATTTAATTAGAAAAAGGACCTGCAAGTTTGAATTAAAATAACAGATAAATGCACGATTTAATTAAAAAGTTAATTTACAAAATGTATTTAAATTCATCAAAATTATTAGTTAAAATATGAATCCATTTTTAATTGAATTAAAAATATTTTTATATAAAATATGTTATAATTTTAAAATTATTTTTTGATGATAATAAAAAAAGTAATTTGTTGGTTTCAAATGACAAAGTAATTTTCTTTGCGATGCTGATTGAATATTAAAATTTGAATACTATTTATTACAAACTGAAATTAGTGTTCAAATTATTCCATTTACGTTCATCAGCTGCTTTTATCATTGCATTCAAGAAACACATTGACATTCTAATCAGTTCTTGCTTTCCCTGGGAATCAAACCCATGACCTTGATGTTGCAAGCGCAGCTCTCTACTGTTTGAGAGACAGGAAAGCCGGATTCAAATTGTAATGTATTGTTAGCATTGCAGAGGAAATACATATATAGTAGTTATCAGTTATTTCACATTTTAATCCAACTATGTTCAGAATAATAAGATAAATTAAACTAAGACAGACATGCAGAAATATTGTTTAGCCTCTGCTTTATCTTCACACTAACAATGAAGGGTCATGTTGAGATAGTAAACTCAGTGAAGCCTGTTTAAATACTGCAAATATTGGGAAGCTGTCTGGGAATCGCGTGCACAATAGGGTTAGAGTGTGTGCTTGCAACATCAAGGTCATGGGTTCGATTCCCAGAGAAAGCAAGAACTGATTAGAATGTCATGTGTTTCTGAATGCGATGATAGCGGCGTCTGATGAACGCATGAACAGTGTGTCTCTGATCACCTTGGGCGTCATGTTGTGAGTGATGCAGAACTGCAGGTGTGCGATGATGCTCTCCATGCTGTGGTACGGCTGCTGGCGTGTCGTGCGCAGGTACTTCTGCATGGCCCGCGCCATGGGGGCGAAGATGGCCTGCGCCGCCTCTCGAGGGTCCATCACCTCCCGCGGGTGCTTGGGTGACGCCGCGGCCTCGTCGTCCTGGAGACGTTTGATATGAGTGAACGCCTCCTCTACTGCCACCACCAGCCTGGGAGGAGAAACACAGCCGTGAGACGAATCACAGAACAACCTTGTGTGTGTGTGTGTGTGTGTGTGTGTGTGTGTGTGTCGATCCTGTATCTCAATTAGTAGAGAGTGGCACTTGCAACATCAAGGTCATGGGTTCGATTCCCGAGGAAAGCAAGAACTGATTAGAATGTCAATGTGTTTCTTGAATGCGATACAAGTCGCTTTGGACAAAAGTGTGTGATATAAATATATATATATGCATGTATGAGTGTATATATTGCACAACATTCTCTGACCTGGCCTTGCGCTTCCGCACCCTGCGGTCCATCTCTGCCTCCTCGTAGTAATACTCGTTGTGAGAGTTGTCTCTCCTGCGGGCGGCGGCGGCGATCATGGCGCGGGACTGACCGGTCGAGTTATTGGTGCTGTTCTCTGCGGAGAAGAGACAACTCAGATCACACTTACTGTCGGCCGCTGTGAAACAGACGCTTGGGAAGGAGAGGAGAAATGGAGAGATCATGAGGACGGAGGCGCGTACCTTCTCCCAGAGAGTACACTTTAAATCCAGACATCTTTTTAGACAGGATGGATTTGGGTAGATTGAGTAAAGCTGGGTTGTAGACGGGGAAATCAGTGTAATAGTGATCCAGAACCCACACCGCCGCCCGCTGGATACTGAACACACACACACACACCGTTTACATCTCCATCCTTCACATAGTACAACTTTATTCTAGGGCTACTTAAATCATACAGATTTTTTACATTTATATGCATTTATCAGCTGCTTTTATTATTGCATTCAAGAAACACATTGATATTCTAATCAGTTCTTGCTTTCCCTGGGAATCAAACCCATAACCTTGATGTTGCAAGCTTCACTCTCTACTGTTTGAACTGCAGTAAATAAAACCAATATTGCGATACAGCTCAGTGCAATTATCAAACCTCAAAGGCTATGAATGAAATAGTTTAATAGTCACACTGAGTTGATTTATCCAAGATGGTTGCTGGGGTGTTGCTAAGTGGTTGCTAGGGTAAAGGGGTGAGGGTGCTAGGCAATTGCTAGGATATTCAGGGTGGTTGCTATGGTAACCGGGGGTTGCTAAGCAGCTGCTATAGTAACTGGGGGGTTGCTAGGGTGTTACTAAGCACCTGCTAGGGTAACTGGGGGTTGCTAGGGTGTTGCTAAGCAGCTGCTAGGGGATACTGGGTGGTTATGGCGCATTTTCTTTGATTTCATTGCGTTCTTTTATTTATGCTCAGAACAATGTCTCTGTAAGTCAAGGAATGGCTTGTGTGTTACAGTATTATTGGATGTGTATCAAGCAGTGGAGAGTGGCGCTCGGTTTGATTCCCAGGGAAAGCAAGAAGTGATTGTCAATGTGTTTCTTGAATGCCATGATAAAAGCGTCTGTCAAGCGCATGAATGTCAGTGTATAGTGATGCAGCTGCTGGTTCTGAGCCGTCTGGGATGGACGAGCCGAGCTCACCTGAGGTGACCCACGTTGTAGAAGCGACTGGCGCCGTCGGTGGTGCGAACCACTTTAAGGCAGAAGGCCGGGCGGAGGTGCCGGACCTCCAGGAGCACGAGCGCCAAGTACTGGATGAACAGCAGCGCGTCCACCAGCGAGACGGCGTATCCCACGATGCCCCTGTAATCCCGCTCTCTGGGCTCCAGCACCCGCACGCCGTAGAACAGCCAGTACGACGCCACGAACAGGAAGACCAGCGCCATCAGGAGGCAGCGGAAGACGAAGAAGCGCGGGAGCGTGGCGCGCGGCGGCCGCAGGAACAGAGCCCAGGACGAGATGAGCAGCACCAGGAGCTTGAAGGCCAGAGACACGTACAGGCCCTCGCAGGGCGTCCCGCAGGGCTCCAGGGAGTCGCGCCACAGCAGCTGCGGCAGCAGGAGGAAGGCCAGCGGCGTCAGCAGCGCGAACAGACCCAGAACCCCGCTGAGCACCGGCCCCGCGAAACGACGGCACTCCAGCGGAGACGAGTCCTCCAGCTCTTTAGACGCTCGCGTCAGGTCCTCGTTAGAGACGCTGTGCTCCGACGTCCCGGTCACCACGGTGGTGGTCTCGCCCCAGTTATCATCCTGACGGAGAGAGAGAGAGAAAGAGTGAGAGACGACAACACATTGGAGAGCCACTGAGTCAAGCTTCATGTCAGAAAATAAAACAAACATTTCTGTTGTATCAGAGAATTAAACTGAAAATGAGAAATACTGCCTTGGCAATAAACTGAAATACATTTGTGTTGAAGCAATAAAATGACTACTTTACTAAAATTATTAACACAAATATTAGTAAAACAAAAAGGAAGAATATATATACAGTGGTACCTCGTTTACGAGCGACTTGGTCTACGAGAATCGGTGTCGAGCTTTGTATCGGAGTGCGAGCAAATTTTTCCCTCACCCACGCGCATTTTTGTCCTAACGCTCAGCATCTTCGCGGGCATTTTTACTGGAAATATCCTAATGACAGCCTCTCATAACAGTCCCGCAGTTCCAACCCCTTTATCACCCCTTAACTCATTCATTCTCTCAGCGTCGCTCTGTTTGGCTGCATCATTCACCACAGTGACACTTTTAGAAGTGGTAACATTAATTAATTGTGATCGCTATTGTTCACGTAGTGAAATATATATGTGGTTCATTAATTGTCAAGTATTTTTAGAGTTTAATTGTCAATTACTAATTAGTATTTATATGAGATCTTAATGGTTATAATTTTAACTGTAATTAATAGGGTAAAATAAAAACAAAATATTTAAAATGGGCATTTGTGGTCATGTGGAACGAATTAATTGATTTTTAATGGATTCTTATGGGGGGAATTGCTTTGGTGTACGAGCATTTTGGGATACGAGCTCGCTCTTGGAACGAATTAAACTCGTAAACCGAGGTATTACTGTACTGCCTTGGCAATAAACTGAATTAAAAATGTGGGGGGAAAATTAAACCTAAATAGCAATATTTAAAAAGTAAAGAAAAGACAAACATATGATGAAATTACAAAAACATGTAACTAAAACTAAAAATAATAAAATCTTATTAAAAATATATATAAAAATATTTGTTATATCAGAAAAAAAAAGAACAAGTTCAAAAACAAAGTGAAAATGATAAATACTGCCTTTGCAATAAACTGAAATTAAAGTAATAAAATGATTAACTGAAAAGAAAACCTGAAATACAATTACTCTAAAATAATAATTTAATTAAAAAATATAAAAAAGACAAGCACAGAACAAAAATATAAAAGCTCATAAAAAACACATTTCTGTTATATCAAAAATAAAAATATCACAAATATTAGTTGAAAAACTTAAACTAAATGAAAAATAGAAATGCAGCCTTGGAAATAAACTGAAATACAAATAAACATAAATGGCAATATCTAAAAAAAAAAAATAAATAAAATTACTAAAACATTAACCAAAACATTTAAAGCTCCTTAAAAATACTAATAAAACGAATTATTCCAGCACGGTAATGAGTTTCTTACAGCGCTATTATGAACTACAAATATCCACTGGAAACTAAACCCAACACAGTCTCGGCAGCAAACTGAAGAAAACAAGCTCGGGTTGAAGTAGTAAAATCCTCTAACATCTTCAAACAACTGTGTAAACTCCAGCTGGTGTAACGCCGCAGAGAGAGGAGTGTGTGTGTGTGTGTGTGTGTGTGTGTGTGTGTGTGTGTGTGTGTGTGTGTAGCGCTCGACTGACCCGCTCATCTCCGCGCGTGGACTCGGCGTCCAGCAGAGGCTCTCCGGGGGCCTGGATGGTGACGGATTTATCTCCTCGACTGCTGCTGTCTCTGCTCTTGGAGCGATGCCGCTCTCTCCTGTCCCTGAACACCACAAACCACAACACACACACACACACAGGATTTTTGCTTTAAATAAGGTATATCATCATAATTCTTGATATCCATAAATATAAAATGTTTAAAAGCATGCAAAACATTCATGATTTCTGGCGTGTCCCGTCCTGTGAATGAAGCGGGATCTGCACCTGTGCTTGCGGGAGCTGCGGGAATGGGAAGACTTGTAGGAATATCCCGAGTACTGCGACTCGTTGTCCATGTCTGGGGCCGGTGGGCGGGGTTTCTGGGCCCCGGCTCCGCCCCTGGAGCGCTCGCCGCTGCGGCCCAGCTGACGCTTGCGCTCGGAGATGGATTTGGAGGACAGAGTCAACGGCAGCTTCAGCAGTTCCACCTTACTCCTGAGAGAATCTATCTTGAGAGAGAGCCGGCCTGAGGAAAACAGGGAGAATCAGCCCGATCCCGTCTTTATCTAATCACGGATATTAGAGTCACGACACACAGTTATACTTTAAGTTATGAAAAGCTTACATTTTAGGTTGATTCAGATTCACATTCACCAAAATGTTTTACATTTACATGCTTTTATCATCGCATTCAAGAAACACATTGACATTCTAATCAGTTCCCTGGGAATCGAACCCATGACCTTGATGTTGCAAGCGCTGCTCTCTACTGTTAGACACACAGGAAATGATGTCAATGACAGCAGATGACAGTGAAAAGACAATTTACTGCCAAAATGAAGCACCTCAATAACACGTATATTTCCCTTCCTCAAAAACACAAATTATAGGCAAAAAAAGGAAACACTCTATATATAATCAAAACTGATTTTACACACTTGAAGCATTTTCTCATTTTACGTTACATAGTAAATTAGAGCATATTTTCAAGTGATGCACTGACATAAAACTTCTGATAATCATTTATATTTGATAAATAATTCTGAACTTGCATTTTTTAAAGGCTGGATACAAAAACAAAAGTCTCAGCATTAAAATCCCAAAGAACAGGAGTCTCCAAACTACGGCCCGCGGAGACCTTTTCCTCTACGCAAACAAAATACATGAATGTACGTGTATCCTGCCAAGATCAGCCGCCGCTTACGTGGACATTATGTTTTTACCAAATCAAAATAGAGGAACGCAGAAGCGCGTTCACTTTCTAGAGCGGGAACGAGATGTTGCAATGAAATGCATTTGGGAACTCCTCCCCTTCAGGTAATCTCTGAAACCTTATTGGATAACGGCAGCTGACAACTGGCCAATCGTAGCGCGATGCGGATCTGGCAGACAGACGGTATTAGTAGCATAAGCGCGTCAGAATATTTCCTTCACACTTCTCTAAACTAAGGAAAAATAACTGAGGTTACGATAGTAAACGGAGACGTTTTTCAACCAATCACTACATTAGAAAACCTTATTCGCTTCTACTTACGGTCACCGTCAATGAGATGATATACCGTTTTTCCCCGCATATAATCCGCAGACGCATGTCTTTTGTATCCTTATATAGCTCACGGGTGAACACACTGTAAAATGTATAAAAAATTTATGTTTAAACATATAAAATGTGTGATATAGCCCGCAGGACTGGTGGGTGTTTTCCCGTTTTGCCTAAGGAAGACATTCCTAATGTCAAAACTTTTGCATCAAAGTACCTTTCAATCTTTTGAACAACATACATGTGTGAACAAACATTTTCAAGAATAAAATACGTGAAGAACAATTTGAGAACAAACTTGTTCGATGATAATCTCTGACTAATCTCTGATAGTAACTGTTGATGTTTGGGACATCAAATCTATATCTGTTATTTTGGCATCCAGGAAACAATTTCACCATTCCCACTAATACAGGTGTCCATGTGTAGTGTATCAGTGTGTTATTAAGTAATAACTGAATAAAATAATATTAAATAAATAATTAAAAACAACATCCATGTTTTGATTCTTTTTTATTTGGACCTCAAGTGTGTAGTCGCCCCTGAACTGCTGTTTCACAGATAATGAAAAGATGAATGAAAAGTTTGGAGAACCCTGATCTAGAACATCAAAATCTAACCGATATATCGCGCAGCCCTGATTTACATTCAAACCCCACATTCGATCTCTGTAAAGCCGCCGCCTCATGTTTGAAACACGGGCTGTGGAAATCGCTCTTAAACCGTTCTCACCTAAACGCCCTCATTCAATTAAACGCACTGATTTAAGCAACAAGGATTGGACACAGACATTGGTTCTGCTCCTTCATGAACGATGTCATTGTGCCGAACATCTCACAGGAATACTACACACATAATCGCATCTTCCCGAGAGCGAAGCGTCCGGAGACATGAACACACTTCTGTCGCGCTTTAAGAGCATCAAAAACACTCTCGGTAACGAAACTCCGCCAAGCGTCCCGCGCAAGCAGCTCAACATCTCCATAAAAACACCATTACTCTCTCACACACACACACACACACACATTCCCCAGCCCCTGCCTGTCATCTCCACAGCAACTGAGCTTGGCTGTTTCTATAGGGATGAATGCGGGGGTATTCTTTAAGGGGGGGTCTGCTTCTCTTACCGCCTGACCTACACACACACACACATATACACACTCATGTGAAAGTATGAAATGTAAAGCAGCATTCGGAAATAACGCTGTATTTGTGCATGTTTTCTGCAGTTGTTTTGCTGGTTCTCAAGCGACGGCTCAATTGGATTATCTAAACAAGAGCCGGCACTGTGCCGTCTATTTCTGCTCTTCTCACTCACATTTCTGTCTGCTAACCAGACTCATGTGAGAGGGGACGGGACACACAGCGCAAACACACATGCCGAGTGTGTGTGGGCCGTCAGGAGTTGTTTACAGAGCTGATGGGACAGCATTTGTCCAGCACGGATCCGGAGCATGTGTCCCCCATCAGTCTCTTCCCATCAAACCCAAAACTGAGCGGAGAACAAGCACTCAACATCACATTCACACTCTTATCAGCTCTTGCATTGATAAACAACACAATCTTTTACGCTGATCGAAGTCAATTGTTGACACGTTTTATTTCGTGTAAATCAGTTGGAGTTTTAAAATATGTATTGTTTATAAATAATATCACTAGAAATTCATATTTTGTAAATTAATTGATAGATTTTTCTGAACAAACTAAGCTCTTGACGAACGAAAGTCTTACAGGTTTTGAACGATACGAGGGAGAGTGATGAACTTAATTTCCGGGTGAACGAACCCTTTAAATTGCGATCACATTTCCATTTCGTTAGTGAAATCCAGTCAGAATCCACACAATTGGGAACTTCGTACTCAGACTTCGCCGCACTAACCGACCGGAAACCTGAATGTTTCCAATGGGAATGTGTGTGAGCTGCGGTTTATGGGCTTTCTGTTTGTTAAATGAGTCTAATGCGTCCACACCTGCAAACACTTTCATGTTGAGGTGGAAACTGCTCATAAACGCTTCAGCTTCAGGTGTGACAGTGAAACTAAAGCACATACAGGCGGTAGAAATCAAAGCATGCTGTTATGATCTAATGAGATGGACAAGATGGTGAATACTCCAGTTTTAGAAAAAAACAGACGTCACAACAGTTCATTACATCTCAAGATCTGCAATCCTGAGAGAGAGCAGCTGAATAAATGCAGTTTTGCACCATGGTTTTCCCGCAAAGCCTCAGAAGTTCATCTGGCATTCAGTGCGGATGTTCAGCAGCTGCAGTAGTGAGTGAGAGTGTGTGTGTGTGTGTGTGTGTGTGTGTGTGTGTATGATGTTAGGCGTGGCAGCTGTGATTTATGAAGGAAGACACCGGTCCCAGGTGTGCATTATGCCTGGATATACAGTTACTCATTATTCCAGGTCTCATCTGACCTATTTAGACAACAACACAGTTGCACAAACACACACACACTCACTCAAGTGTCACAAGACACTAAATGAAGCCAAAAATATCAACTGCATGCCACTTTCGCTCATGGCGGATCAAAAACATATTGTGCAGTCAAAATGTTTTAAAATGAGCGTCCATTGAGAGTTTCAATCATGTTCTCGGGTTACAATCTCCTAGGAGACGAAACAGGAGACATTTGAGTCCATCGCACCGCACGGGCCTCAAAGCCTCGGACTGGCGGCGTCAGTCCCCGCCGCGTGACACGCGCAACACGTCCGCCGTCACGGCAGCGCTACGCCGAGGCTTTCTGGCCTTTGTCCTGCTCTTACTCGACGCGACAGAGTAACGCAAACACAATGAAAAAGAACGACATTGAGAAGAAATATAGATTTTTGTAAGCGTTCTGCATGAATGTAAAGAGTTTATACAATAGACAAAAGCATCTAGTACTATAATTAGTTGTCGAGTTGTTGCTGCGCTTGAGAGTGAAACAAAGACAAATCACTTTTAAAACGTGCACGCAATTAACATTAGAGGTAAACTTAAAATTAAGTACGTATAATGTTATATATTACACTCAAACGCAACAATTATGCTTTTGGAGTTCAGTTCAGGAAAACACAGACAGTAAAAACTAATTAAATATCTCTCAAAGTTACATTTATTGGTTGTGGAAATGTTTTGTTACTTTTTCATAACTTCCATTGTTTTACAATCCGCATTAAATGTAACAGCGTCTACTGATGCTTGAGTAACCAACGAATCGTTCCAAATTGAACCGAGTCATTGATATCATTAAGCCAAAACGATTCGCTCCATATTTGTAAATCGCTCGACTGTGAGCGTGAAGAGGGTGACATTCAGGAATCACGAGCGCAAAAACATGTCAAAATGACAGAGTTTAAATTAAAGGAAACACAGTAACAGACACAAAGCTTCTGGAAGGGCGAATCGAAAAGATTCACGCAGCGAATCGGTTCGCTAAAGTGATTCATTACTCTAAATTTCACTTTGTCGAGAAACGAGCAAACACCAAAACTAACACAATCTTTCCATCCAAACATGTTATTTGTGCTTGGAAACTGATCGAAGGGATACAACGTACATGGATGTGAGCGGGAGAGGCTTTTCTACCGAACGGATCTGAACAAAAGAGTCCGAAAGAAAGAACACAAATGTCTCATTAATGTCTCCGCGTCCCGCGGGAAGAGAGAGGGATAAAAGAGAACATGCAGGAGAAACGGAAGGATTACTGATACTCTGTGCATGCAACACTTTCACTCGTGTGTGTCTCTCTTTCTTCACCAGAACAATAAAAGAACAGCATGAATCGTGTTTTGTGGTTAAACTCACAGTTTGCGGATAGTGAAGCCTCTCCTCGTGATGAAGATGAGCTCTGGCCCGCGGATCTACTTCGCGTCCGTGTGTGTGTGTTTCTTTTCCTTTTTTTCTCCTTCACAGAAACTCACATATTTCCGTCTCCATTCAAATCTGAGCAGAAACACGCCCAGAATGAAGCAGGACTCGATCCGACCTCCCCCATGTTCCTGCTCCGCCCCATCACTCACTCACTAACTCACACACACACTTGCTCTCTCTCTCTCTTTATTTCTCTCTCTCTTTATTTCTCTCTCTCTTTATTTCTCTCTCTCTCTCCCACAGAATTAGTTAATTACAGGCCGATATCAAATCTGCCTTTTTTGTCAAATATTCTAGAAAAGGCAATATCTTCACAACTATGTTCCTTTCTAGAAAGAAACAGCATCTACGAGGATTTCCAGTCAGGATTTAGACCATATCATAGTACTGAGACTGCTCTCATTAGAGTTACAAATGATTTACTCTTATCATCCGATCGTGGTTGTAACTCTCTGTTAGTGTTACTGGACCTTAGTGCTGCGTTTGATACAATCGACCACAAAATCCTTCTGAATAGACTTGAAAACGATGTTGGCATTAGTGGAATTGCATTAGCCTGGTTAAATTCATACTTATCTGACCGTTATCAGTTTGTAGCAGTAAATGAGGAGATGTCATATCGGTCACGGGTTCAGTATGGAGTTCCTCAAGGTTCAGTACTAGGACCATTGCTTTTTACCCTGTACATGCTTCCTTTGGGTGCAGTTATTAGGAAGCATGGCATTAGCTTTCATTGTTATGCTGATGATACTCAGCTCTATATTTCTTCTCTTCCTGATGAAACGTACCGATTCACTAAATTAACAGAATGCATAACTGATATAAAAAATTGGATGACTAATAACTTTCTACTGCTTAATTCTGAAAAAACAGAGATTCTAATTATTAGACCAAAAAGTTCGGCACGTAATAATCTAGACTACTGCCTAACACTCGATGGCTGCTCTGTCAAGTCTTCGTCGTCAGTTAGAAACCTGGGTGTGCTCTTTGATAACAATCTTTCATTTGAAAGCCACGTTTCTAGCATCTGTAAAACGGCATTCTTCCATCTTAAAAATATATCTAAATTGCGACATATGCTCTCTAAGACAAATGCGGAAAAGTTAGTTCATGCGTTCATGAGTTCAAGGCTAGATTATTGTAATGCTTTACTAGGTGGTTGCTCTGCACGCTTAATAAACAAATTCCAGCTGGTCCAAAATGCAGCAGCTCGAGTTCTTACTAGAACCAGGAAGTATGAGCATATTAGCCCAGTTCTGTCAAACCTGCACTGGCTTCCTATTAATCACCGAATACATTTTAAAATCTTGCTAATTACTTACAAAGCATTAAATGGTTTAGCTCCCCAGTACTTGAGCGATCTCTTAACACATTATAGTCCTTCACGTCTATTGCGATCCCAAAATACTGACCAGCTTATAATACCTAGAATATCAAAGTCAACTGCTGGCGGTCGATCCTTTTCCTATTTAGCTCCTAAACTCTGGAACAGTCTTCCTAATACAGTTCGGGAAGCAGACACACTCTGTCAGTTTAAATCTAGATTAAAAAACACATCTCTTCAACCTGGCATACATATAACACATTATACATACATTTTTAATCCAAATCATGTAAAATGATTGTTAGGCTGCATAATTTAGATAAGCCGGAACCGGGAACATTCCCATAACACCTGATGTACTCGATACATCAGAAGAAGAATGGCATCTACGCTGATATTGGTCTCTGTTTATTCCGAGGTTACCGTGGTCAGCTGGATCCGGGCCGTATCCAGATCAGATGAAGGACCTGGACACGAGCACAGCACTGCCCTGAAGTGTCTGCGGAGATCGTGACTCTACTGGACCCTCCCCTGTGACGATCATGAACCCATCTCTAACCGGACTTCATATTGGACTTGAATTGTTGTCAATATAATAATCATGCAGTGTTTGGCTGTTGGCCAGAGGAGAACTGGTCCCCCGACTGAGCCTGGTTTCTCCCAAGGTTTTTTCTCCATTCTGTTCTTCATTCATTACGTCACCTGCCGGAGTTTTGGTTCCTCGCTGCTGTCGCCTATGGCTTGCTCAGTTGGGGAAACGTAACACTTAAAATTCATCCATTGTATTGATTCGCCTGCTCTTTTAAGGCTGCTGTTCAGCCAAACAAACTTTGTTTATATTGTTTTCATGTGACCACTGTAAAGCTGCTTTGAAACAATCTGAATTGTAAAAAGCTCTGTATAAATAAAGGTGACTTGACTTGACATACACACACACACACACACACACACACACACACACGCACACACTCCTAAAAGATTGCCAATGGATCTGGGCACCATCTTAAATACAGACTTTATTTTTCATTTACTTGTTCAAGCTGTGTTATGCTTGTTGCTTAAATTAAGTCATATAAAAGGGGGGAATTTCAAATTTTGTTTTTATTTCAGATGTTCAGTAAATATTCAGATGTACATGACTGTATCTCTATAGAGCACTTTGGTTATAAGTGAGATCTGTGTCTCTTATCTGAGGAAAACATAAACATAAAAGCATTTTAAATTTCTGACACTGAACGAGAGCAAAAGCTCAAAAAATCAGCAGTAGTTATTATGACAAAACATCAGAAGAACAAAAACACAGTTGAAGATCCTTTAAAGTCCAGCGTTTAAGCACCTCCTGAAAAAGATTAGCATAAACCATACATTAACACATTTCACAAATATTCATAAATGCAAACACAGTTTGAGGAAATGACATCATCAGTCGCACCTGACGTGTGAATCTGTGCTCGATCTCGTTCAGCTCTTCTGGATCTGACGTCATAAACCACAAGCAGGATGATAGCCACGCCCACCAGAGCAGAGAGAACCAATCGGATCACAGCTTCAGTCGGACCACAGCAGTGAACTGAGGAATAACAACATCAAACTGAGATCAGCTCAGCCAATCAACGCTCTCATCCACTAATATCAGCATTGCTGCCGTACCTGCACATGTGCGAGTGCAGAGTTGAGTGATGTCCAGATGTTGAGTCTGGTTGCTGATGGGATTGTTCAGCACACAGCTGTAGCTGTTTTTATCCTGATATTCCACCTCCAGAGGAAGAGAGAGTCTGATGCTGAGATCAGACGCACTGATGCTGTACAATAAACTGCTTCCTTTGTACCAGGAGAGAGTCACACGATGAACATTCCCCACTGAACACACCAATGAACACGATGATGATGATGATGAAGAGCAGTGTGAAGAGACACTGCTGATGACAGGAACAGACAAACGAGCTGAAAACAGAAGAATGAGGATGAAACACATTCACTTACATGTGCTGTAACAAAAACAGTAAGTGTTTGAGAATCAGATAATAGTTCATGACAGCAATATTGTGCCGATGCATCGCATGGACGATAAAAAGTGATGTAATCAGAAGAAATAAACAATATAATAAACCAACAAAATGAAACAAAAGTGTGTGAACTCATTTAAACTGTGTCATTGAAAACCAGCTGTAAACATTTTGAACTCACCGATGGCAGTGACTCTGAACAAAGTTGTCTCTCTGTTGCTTTCAATATAATCATAGAGACCCCAGTCTAGAAAGTGAATCTCCATATAATAATCTCCATCATGTTTGATTGTGGTGTTTGTGATGGTCAGAGATCCAGTTTGTTCGTCCAGTTTCAGTCTGTCTCTGAATCTCCCATCAAGAACATCATTTACAATGAAGCTGCTGCTCCGTTCATTGATTCCAGCTATTAAAGTGTTTTCAGGTCCAAACCTCCACCGAATCCGATTATTTGGCTTCATGTTATGATCAGAGTTCAGAGTGACTGATTCTCCCTCCATCACTGACACTTTCTGTGCTGAAACTCCTGAAGAACAGAGATTTTCACAGATTAATGGTTTAAAAATCACGTGATGTCGGTTTGACGAAGCTTCGCTAAAATACTTTTAATCATTTAACTGTGAAATTAATAATATTCTGCTGTACAAAGACAAAAGATGAAGGAAAAGAGAAACATTTATATATGGAACAAACATTGAAAAAGACTCTTTAACTTTAAAGTTTAATATCACAGTAAAACTAATGAGTGTCTGAACTTCATATTTATATTATTTTATTTAATCTAAACTCAATCTCATAGTTCAGTTATTTGTATCTGAGACGAACTGTAAGATGTTTGTTGTGTTCAGGTTTAGTTTTCTCTCCGGTTGCTCTGTATCCACTTGTTTCTTTTCTCTATCATTCGTTCATTAATCCCAGATCCGTCTCTGTTCTTCCCGTTTCTGCCTGTTATTTAAACCCTGAGTTCTGCTGCGTTCATCGTCCGGTATCGTGTGTGTTGCGCGCTTGTTTCTGCTCATGATTCTCCTGTGTATTGTGTGCATTATTAGATTAAAGATGTTTTTGGATTATTTCCTGAGTCGTTTGCTTCAATACAGCCGCCGTTGCCGACGCTGACAGTGAATGTTCATCTTCTCTGACTAATTTAACCAGTAATTTATCACAATCCAGAACAGAAACAAATGAAGCCATAAAAACACATTTAAACTCACCCGTCAGACGCCACAAACAGAGCAAAAGCACCTGGAGGAACATTTTCTTCATGGTTCAGTGAAAAGCCCACGATAGTCACTCTTAAAATGTGTGCAAACACTCAGATTGATCAGAAACGCTGAACTGTGATATTTATCTGGTTGTGTGTGAATCCTCCCCCAACATCAGTTAGTTTCCACTCACACGTCCGGCTCCTTTAACATCACCAACATCAACAAGCTTCTGCTGATCTTACATCTTCAAATGAATGAAACTAATATCAGAAGAGTGAATATTGATTAGATATCAGTATCTGCTGGTGTGTGATTTAGTGCTGTGAGCTGTCAATCATATCTGACCTGTGACTCTTATTTGACTGTTGATGGATTCACTTTATTTCAGTGTAAAGATGTTTAATATGGAGGGAAAGATTGTGAGCTTCTGATTAGCAGGAGAGAAGATGAAGAAACGCTTCAGCCACAAACCGCTGACACGCACAGAGACGACAAACATCCAGCAGAAGCTGTTTATCCACCGGCAGATCAAACCACACACACTGATGCTTCTGACTCTTCAATCCGTTCTCAAAGGCCGTATCCGACTCCAGAGCAGCTTCTCGTTCATCATCAGAGACCAAGTTACTGTTAAAGTCCATCAGTTCAGGGTTTGATCAGCACCAACGTTTCCTAAAATCACCACCAAAAACACACTGGAAGATTTTTGAAACATTTTTAATTTCACAAAACAAATGAGTTTTTTTTTTAACATCCGTTTGAGTTTTCATTTTCCTTCTGTGCATCCAACAATCTCACCGTTTTTAAAAAGAGGGAGAGAAAATAATTTACACATCCTTTGTTTGTCATATCTACAAAAATAAAATTAAAGAAACGACTAGATCTTTACAGAAAATGAACATATAAAACAGGCGATGAACTAAATTACACGAGTGAATGCCGATAAAAACAAACACACAGGTTTCCGTACAGTAGTTCGCACAAGTGCCGCAAACCAACCGTAGACGAGTATGAACGAGCGTGGAGCGATGGAGGAATGAGGCGAGAAACGAAAGACGAGAAGGAAACGCACGGGAAAAAGAGTTAAAGCTAACGAGAGAAACACGTCTACATTTCTCCACCTGAGTTAACAGCAGTTATCCATACAAGTCTCCGGATTCAATCCGCGTCACAAACGCCCTGCAGTCGCACAAAAACAATTAATAAAAACAATAAACAGAAACAAAAGGAGGTGAGGTAACGCTCCTCCTTTGGCCGGTTAGACAGACACTTATAAAGACGCTTGCGTTTCCAAACGTAAACGTTACGCTGCTTTTATTGATTAGAGTTCCCGATCCCTTCATTTGCGTTTCAAGCTTCGCGCGAACGTTCACATTATTTACACGTAATACAAATGTGTCAAGTCACATGACATGATGTCAGAATTCATAAACACGCCCCTTTTTTCCAGTCGACAGTGTTTAGCTGTGCGTCGAAATATGTTTGACGGACATTTTATTTCTTCCGTAGCACAAGGTAAAAAATAAACGAGTAAAACAAAACCTTCACCTTTTGTTGTTTTCCTTCTTTTGCGTAGTGTTACGTAATCAAATTCAAGCTACGATATTAACGAACAACAACTTATTCGTGATATACCCCGCGTTTGGGTTCGCGGGGGTCCCAGTGCAAAAGAACCTGAATTTGTCGACGCCGTCCATCCGAGATCGGCTCAGGTTAGCGATGGAAAGCGTCGCTCGTTTGGACCGGCGAGTTCCCAGACGTACAGCAGGTAAAGTGCTGGGGTTTCCTTCCCAGGACAGAGTCATGTCTTCAGCCGCGCTACATCACTTCCTGTCCTTCACGTGTCACTTCCTGTTCTTCAATCAACATGTCACTTTCTCTCTTGAATGCGCTCCTCGAATTGCTACTTTGCTTGTTCCGTCCGTTCTCTCTCAGCGCGGACCGAAGGGTCGTCCGTCCCGTCTCAAGTCACGAATTGACACAAACAACACATAATTCAACCTGGATGGTGTTTCCAGGCGCAAGGCATGCTGGGAAGGGGCTACATCATTGAGTGCAGTGTGTGTTTGCGTGCGAGATGAAAGTCCTCGAGTGGGTCCAGTGTAAACCGTCAGAAGCCCGTGGACTGGATTTCTGGCTGAGCTGGTTCTGTCGAGACGCCCTCTTTACCTGAAACAAAGACATGCGTCAATATCGCATGTAACATGGGATTACACACATTTGAAACTCTTAAAAGGGGGTTTTTGAGATGGAAACGTCCTCACCATCTCCCGCTCCCCGGTCCAGTGACGGCAGTCGGACCGCTGTGGGAGAATTGCAGACGAGATCGCTTGAGGTTTTGCCGACAGGAAGAGGTTTTCTTAATTTCTTCAGAAGTTTGTAGTGATCCGCCTCAATGTCCTACAAAAACAGGTGTACAATATGCCAGATTGAATCTCACAAATGGAACAGAAGTACTGCATTTTTGGGGTCACACTTTCATTTAGGGTCCGATTCACACTATTAACCATGACTTTTGCCTCAAGCATGCCTAAAACAGGCTTCGATCTATGCAAAATATTATACATTTTTCTTTATTTTGTATCAGATATGGCCTTGACATGCTTGTAATGTGTGTTTTACCCTCAAGTGTTGTAGTTTCCTCATCAGCTCCTCCATGGTGTTGAAAATCTCGTCCACGTTCTTGATCACGTGCCTCTGAATGCTCATCTGTGATTGGCCGAGCCCTTGCCCTCGACTCAGAGTCTCCGTCAGCGACAGGTCCGTTGGAGAGAGGCAGGGCGTCTCTTGCTCGTCTTCCTCCATGAAGGAGGAGGAGGAGAACATGTTGCTCTGAGTCTGATGGTTGTTCTCAGGCGGGTGCAGGTCTATGAGCTCGTCTGTGCTGGTCTCGTCTGTGGCAGAACTGGACTGATTTTTGGGCATGACCAGATAAAACATGTTTCCTGGAGGGAGTGCAGCAAAATCGTTAACAAAAATCAAAAAAGCATAGGTCACAAGGTAACAGGGGTGTAAAAAAATAAATAAATAAAAATTATATATATATATATATATATATAAAACTTTGTGCATTTTTACCAAGGAAGGTAAAAATCTAAACTGGTTTGACTAACAAAAAAAAGAAGAAAAAAAGGGAAAGAAAATAAACTTTAGCATAAAGCCATGAAATATTAAAGGCACAGTAAATGTGACATTTACTACATTGATTTTTTTGAAGATTGTTTTAAGTGCACTTAAAAGTAATTTAAGCCTCATACATATTAAAATTAATAGCTTTGAATTATACTGTAAGGCTGAATGCCTGCAATTAGTCCTCTATCTAATCCAGACAAATTGAGTGCTTTAGTCCAAATTTTCAATACATACACGATAACTTTTTATGATGAACAGACTTAAATGTAGGCTTTTAATAACATATAGATATGCATACATCAGTTGTGGTAAATGGAAACTCAAGCATGTTAGCTTGACGTGAGAGTACAAGCGAGGTTCATTCTCGCGTGTTAAACTCTTTGGTTCTTGAAGCTCAAACGTGACGCGTAACACGAGAATGAACCTCATTGGCTCTCGCTGAAGCTCAAGCGTGACGCGTAACACGAGAATGAACCTCATTGGCTCTCGCTGAAGCTCAAACGTGACGCGTAACACGAGAATGAACCTCATTGGCTCTCGCTGAAGCTCAAACGTGACGCGTAACACGAGAATGAACCTCATTGGCTCTCGCTGAAGCTCAAACGTGACGCGTAACACGAGAATGAACCTCATTGGCTCTCGCTGAAGCTCAAACGTGACGCGTAACACGAGAATGAACCTCATTGGCTCTCGCTGAAGCTCAAGCCTGACGCGTAACACGAGAATGAACCTCATTGGCTCTCGCTGAAGCTCAAGCCTGACGCGTAACACGAGAATGAACCTCATTGGCTCTCGCTGAAGCTCAAACGTGACGCGTGACACGAGAATGAACCTCATTGGCTCTCGCTGAAGCTCAAGCCTGACGCGTGACACGAGAATGAACCTCATTGGCTCTCGCTGAAGCTCAAGCCTGACGCGTGACACGAGAATGAACCTCATTGGCTCTCGCTGAAGTTCAAGCCTGACGCGTGACACGAGAATGAACCTCATTGGCTCTCGCTGAAGCTCAAGCCTGACGCGTGACACGAGAATGAACCTCATTGGCTCTCGCTGAAGCTCAAACGTGACGCGTAACACGAGAAGGAACCTCATTGGCTCTCGCTGAAGCTCAAACGTGACGCGTAACACGAGAAGGAACCTCATTGGCTCTCGCTGAAGCTCAAACGTGACGCGTAACACGAGAAGGAACCTCATTGGCTCTCGCTGAAGATCAAATGTGACGCGTAACACGAGAATGAACCTCATTGGCTCTCGCTGAAGCTCAAACGTGACGCGTAACACGAGAACGAACCTCATTGGCTCTCGCTGAAGCTCAAACGTGACGCGTAACACGAGAAGGAACCTCATTGGCTCTCGCTGAAGCTCAAATGTGACGCGTAACACGAGAACGAACCTCATTGGTTCCTGCTGAAGCTCAAACGTGACGCGTAACACGAGAAGGAACCTCATTGGCTCTCGCTGAAGCTCAAATGTGACGCGTAACACGAGAACGAACCTCATTGGCTCTCGCTGAAGCTCAAATGTGACGCGTAACACGAGAAGGAACCTCATTGGCTCTCGCTGAAGCTCAAACGTGACGCGTAACACGAGAAGGAACCTCATTGGCTCTCGCTGAAGCTCAAATGTGACGCGTAACACGAGAATGAACCTCATTGGCTCTCGCTGAAGCTCAAACGTGACGCGTAACACGAGAAGGAACCTCATTGGCTCTCGCTGAAGCTCAAATGTGACGCGTAACACGAGAATGAACCTCATTGGCTCTCGCTGAAGCTCAAACGTGACGCGTAACACGAGAATGAACCTCATTGGCTCTCGCTGAAGCTCAAATGTGACGCGTAACACGAGAAGGAACCTCATTGGCTCTCGCTGAAGCTCAAATGTGACGCGTAACACGAGAAGGAACCTCATTGGCTCTCGCTGAAGCTCAAATGTGACGCGTAACACGAGAAGGAACCTCATTGGCTCTCGCTGAAGCTCAAATGTGACGCGTAACACGAGAAGGAACCTCATTGGCTCTCGCTGAAGCTCAAACGTGACGCGTAACACGAGAATGAACCTCATTGGCTCTCGCTGAAGCTCAAACGTGACGCGTAACACGAGAAGGAACCTCATTGGCTCTCGCTGAAGCTCAAACGTGACGCGTAACACGAGAAGGAACCTCATTGGCTCTCGCTGAAGCTCAAATGTGACGCGTAACACGAGAAGGAACCTCATTGGCTCTCGCTGAAGCTCAAATGTGACGCGTAACACGAGAAGGAACCTCATTGGCTCTCGCTGAAGCTCAAACGTGACGCGTAACACGAGAAGGAACCTCATTGGCTCTCGCTGAAGCTCAAATGTGACGCGTAACACGAGAAGGAACCTCATTGGCTCTCGCTGAAGCTCAAATGTGACGCGTAACACGAGAATGAACCTCATTGGCTCTCGCTGAAGCTCAAACGTGACGCGTAACACGAGAAGGAACCTCATTGGCTCTCGCTGAAGCTCAAACGTGACGCGTAACACGAGAAGGAACCTCATTGGCTCTCGCTGAAGCTCAAACGTGACGCGTAACACGAGAAGGAACCTCATTGGCTCTCGCTGAAGCTCAAACGTGACGCGTAACACGAGAAGGAACCTCATTGGCTCTCGCTGAAGCTCAAACGTGACGCGTAACACGAGAAGGAACCTCATTGGCTCTCGCTGAAGCTCAAACGTGACGCGTAACACGAGAAGGAACCTCATTGGCTCTCGCTGAAGCTCAAATGTGACGCGTAACACGAGAAGGAACCTCATTGGCTCTCGCTGAAGCTCAAACGTGACGCGTAACACGAGAAGGAACCTCATTGGCTCTCGCTGAAGCTCAAACGTGACGCGTAACACGAGAAGGAACCTCATTGGCTCTCGCTGAAGCTCAAATGTGACGCGTAACACGAGAAGGAACCTCATTGGCTCTCGCTGAAGCTCAAACGTGACGCGTAACACGAGAAGGAACCTCATTGGCTCTCGCTGAAGCTCAAACGTGACGCGTAACACGAGAAGGAACCTCATTGGTTCTTTCACTTGAAGCGATCATGCATGAACTGATGTGTGAGTTGATTAATATGTTTATTTGTGAATAAATGTAAATTCAAGCTGTTCATCATATCAAGTCTCTTCAGAAGACTGGGACTAAAACCTAGTTTTGAAATCACTTCATGAATTATTTTATGTTGAACCCTCCCATTTAAACTCTTTTGTGACTTCCTGAATATTAAAGATCTTTTGACTGTGATTGTATAAAACATTTCTCTCATGTCAGGGTTCATAGCACATCAGTTCAAAAAAATTCCATGACTTTTCCATGACTTTTCAATGACAAAGTTATAATTCTCAATGACATTTTAATACTTGATTTTGTACAGTCAAAAAAATATGATACACGTACCTGTATCAAAACCAGAAGAAACGCATTTAAAAACAAAAGCCGTCTACAGCAAAACAGTCTGCCAAGTCCCATAAAAATGTGTATGGAATTACACTGCAATTCAATTAAGTGGCAAAAACCAGAACAGGAACAAACACATTCAAAACGCCAGACTGATAGTCCCTTGAAAAATAGCGTACACTACAATACAAATAATTAGTAACACATAAAACAGTCTGAAGTCCCATCCATGGATTTCAATAGGTTTTGAAAACCAGGGGTCATCTAACCCTTGTTGACAATTTTCAAGGGGTCATAATCAGATTGTCCTATCTTTTATTCAGAGAACTTTTGTAAAATAAATACTTATTTGACACTTGAAAAACTAAAATAAAGTTAAAGCCATTTTATATTTAAAATACAATTGACAATATTTATCTTTGTTCTTGCAAAATTTGACCATTTTTACAAAATTCTCCTGCATCAAAATGATCCCAAGCTGCATATCTGGTGGGGTCAAAAGTGGGGAAAAAAAAAATCAAATGTGCATCAAAATGCACATTCCCATTTAGCAAGTCCTCCCCTTCACGTCATTTCTGAAACCTTATAGAGGGTGTGCTTTGGGTACATTCAGAAGGCTTAGACAAAGTGTTCATTAAACGGTATGGTTTTTATTCAGAAATATTATTTTCTCCAGTCTTTGGTGAAAGGCGAATTCTTTAAAAAAAAATCAGCAGCTTTAGAGAATATCCTCTCGCATGGAACAGATGATGCAGGAGTACACAAAAACAGTTTAGAAAGCTGATATAAATGAGGATATATTGCTTTGAATATACAACACTAAAATAAACTCAATCCACTCTCCTCAACAATAACGCCAATGCAAACACCGTCTACTACAACCCATGGTTTGGTTTCACTTTTATAAGAAATACAGCCGCCCGGTTTCAAACCCGTCAACACTGGATCGGGCTGTCAGAGTCAGGTGGTTCACTGCCGAAGTGAAGCAGTGTGTTTGCTTCAAACGTCATTTTCACGTGACTAGTGACGTAATGACACAAGCTCCGAAGCAGTGGTTCATTGCAAGGACCGTTCGAGTTTGAAGCAAGCTTCGGAGCGTCGTTGTCAGACGTAACATCA
>JAWRVZ010000050.1:3032500-3040000 GCA_037043235.1 Rhodeus uyekii
CTACTTTACTAACTATTAAGAAGCAGTAATATGAGATTGAGACTAAAGTCATTGTTAATACTGAGATTTGGACCCGAAACTAAACTGGAAATCATGACATTTAATTTTCAGGATTCTTTGATGAATATAAAGTTCAAAAGAAGCATGTATTCGAGATCTAAATCATTTGCATCACTATAAATGTCTATTTTGATCAATTTGAAGTATATACACATCTGTGTTTGCTGATGTTACACTTTAATGTTGCTCTTACCCAATGGATTGGCAGACGTCGGTTCACCAGAGGACCTGAAACAGAGCAGCACAGTGTGATATATGAGCGAGAGACAGAGAGATCACACTGAGAGAGAGAGAGAGAGAGAGAGAGGGGCTGTGGTTTTGATCGGATCTCACGCACCGCACTGGGGATTCGGCTTTGGCTGATCCTGATCCTTGAGTGGCTGCAGAGATCGTCTTTTCCAGCTGATCTTTCCAACTGAGACACAGAGCAATGAAACATCGATCGAAGGAGAAGTCCAGCAATCAAACAGCATCAGTATTTCAGAAATGTATGACAACCGTATATTTGAGGATTTACACCTATTTGAACCATTTTGAGTTTTACTGACAAGTCAAAATATTCCTTGTATTTGCTCAATTAATACAAACTCACAGAACAGCAGAATTTATAAACGAACCTGGGTTATTATTTTTTAACTAAAACTATATAAAAAAAATCTGTGCTGATGAATCTGAAATACAATGTATAAATATATATAAAATTTATATATAGATTTAAGAAAAAATAAATAAATATATATATATATATATATATATTTTTTTTTTTACATTTATATACATTTAAAAAAATTTATCTGGACATTTTGAATCAGTGAAAAGAGTTTAAGTTGAAGCACTAAAAATATCATTTGGAAATATATTAGAAACTAAAATTAAAACTTCTATTAAAGTAAATTTAACATGTAGCAATGTAAAAATAAATAAGATAACATGACCAAAGCACAAAAAAGCTAATTCAAATGAAGATAAAACACTTAAAAGAAGTATAAAATCGTGGTATTATATGCAGTATAGACTGCTAATATAAACAGCCATATAATGAGCGCGGGAGTAAATGAAGCTCCCTGATTGGCTGCAATCCTGTCAATCAAACACAAGCAGCCAATGAGGAACGAGCTGAGCCTCACGTGTTCTTCTCCGACGACGTCCCGGCCACCAGCTCGTAGATCTGTCTCTCTGACGTGCTGATCACATACAGCGCTTTATTATCTGCAACACACACACACACACACACACACACGTTTACAGGGATTCATATGAAGAGCGCTCTGTGACGCGAGGCTTGAACTCTGACCTGTGGCCACTGATCGAACGAGGGAGGAGTCGAGGCGCACGACGGGGCAGAAGGGTGTTTTGGGGTCTGTGGCTCCGCCCAGCGAGCGAGACGGACAGCGCAGGATGAGCCGCTCGTCCGGACCCTTCTGGAGCAGAACCAGCAGATCCGACAGCAACAGCGCCTGGATCTCTGAACAACACACAGCTTTAACATCTGTTTCTACATTCAATATATTACGATTTTTTTATATACAAACAATATACTACATTTATAAATAATATATTACATTTAATTAATAATAATAATCATTTATTATTATTTCAATTGTAAAAATTCAAATTATGATGTAAAAATTAACAATATCTTTAATAAAAAAAATAATAATATGGAGAACATATATTTTTACGTAAAAGCTTGACGGATCATTTGTTTCAAGTGTATTTAATAAATATACAACAATATATAATAAAATAAATACAATATAAAAAATAGATTAATAATCTTTTTTTTTTTTTTAATTCTCACTGTATGTGATTATATAGCAATAATAATTAAAAACAATATAATTTCAATTATAAAAATAATATTGTAAAAATTAATATCTTAAAAAAAAGCTATATGGAGCATATATATTTTTACATAAAGGTTTTATGGATCATTTGTTTCAAGTGTACTTAAAATATATAACAATATATTTTATATTAAAATAAAATAAATACAACATAAAAATACATTAATAATATTACAAAAAAATTTTCCCCCACTGTATGTGATTGTATAGCAATAATAATTAAAAATAAAAAACAAAATTAAAAAGCAAAAAAAAATAATATATATATATGATATATTCTACAAATATTTTACAGATTATTTATTTAATTTTTTTTTATCTTGAAATAAAAAAAAATGTAAAAAAAAATCCACGTAATATGATTGAAAATATTTTGTCGTTATTTTAATTGAATATTATAATTTTTTTATATACATTTGAAGCCAACTTTTAAAAGAAACCACCTTTATAAAAACGTACATTAAGATGGTTTACTATGAAATAGTGACTGTAGTTCATTTCAGCAGCATCAGTTCTTACCGATGGCTTTGTCTTTGCTGACCTTCCAGGTGAGCGGCCCCTCGTGGATCATCCTCTTGGTGGTGAGATCCAGATTCTGAGGACGAGAGGAAAGACAGCGTTACCGGCGTTGAGGCGGCGTGCGGGACAGTGAAGAGCGGCTCGTACCTTGAACTGCGCGGCGGCGGGATTGGCCTGCCTCTCCAGAGGCGAGAGGTCCAGTCTGCGCTGGTACTGTGCGAGCCGATGCCGGTGCTCCGTCTCCCTCACGTCCTCGTTCACGGCCTGCAGGATCCCACGACAGCACACCTGTGCCCTCTGGAGCAGCCGCAGGTCAGGAGAGGTCGCTGCGCACACACACACACACACGCGCTTCAGCCTCTCAGACAGCACTCTCGTCAGTGTCACATGCAGCGATGCAGTGTCACTCACTCTCGGTGTATTTGATGATGTTGTCCAGCAGCAGAGGATATTTGGTCAAGCGCTGCATCTCAGACACCAGCAGGTCCTTCAGCTGTAACCTGCGGCAGTGAGGACTGGACTCACACTCCTGCCGAACACACACAGTCAGAATAACAGCAGTGTGTGATACACACGTCTGAGTGCGGGCGCATGCGTTACCTGTATGAGGTGGGTGAAGCGAGGGTCCTTGCGCTGCTTGTTCTTGATGAGCTCCAGCGCTTGACTCTGCTGACTGCACAGATGAGACACCTGCTCCTCAAACTGATCTCCGGCCTCGCCCTCGAACTGACACACACACACACACACACTCTGAGTGACTCGTCTGCTTCACACACAACAGCAGTACATGTGAAGGAGGAGACGCTCACTCGGGCCAGCATGATGTCTCCGATGCCCTGAACGATTGGGGATTCCCTGCGCTTCTTCATGGACTCGCATAAACTCGCTGGGATGGAAACACAACATTAGATCAGCAGCACTTATTGTCATCGAGAAACACATTCTAATCAGTTCCCTGGGGATCGAACCCATGACCTTGATGTTGCAAGCACTGCTCTCTACTGTTAGAGATATAGGAAAGCCTTATAACAGTATTTATATAAATATTTTATCTATGCATATAATCATAGCATCTATGGATATAATAAATAAATCTTTAAATCAAAATAAAGACCTTCCTTTCCCTCTCGCTCTTTCCTGATGATGCGTTTACTGATCCGTGAAATACCAAACCCTAAACACATGCATCCAATCATCACTTCCCCACTGACACCATCAAGCCTCGCCCACATTTGTTCTTGTTTGAGAAGCGATTCACTCAGATATGCGGAAGATAATAGGGAAGAGTATGGAGTGCAATAGTCGGTTAAAAACGACATTCGTTTTCTCCAAAGGAAAATGATTTCTAACGATAACTTTAAGACTGAGTGCGAAAGAGCTACGAGGTTGTTCTTCAGCACGAAATATTTCAGCAAATAAATAAATTATATATATACTTTTGGTGTGCATGCATGCTTCTGAAGAGGAGGAAAAACTTTAAAACGTGTATCGTACACTGCAAAACATCTAATCTTGAAATAAGGCAATAAATCTAGTTTTCTGCCTTCTGACTTCTAAGATAAATTAACTAGACTAGAACTAAAAGTAAAAGATTATTTTGCTCTTTTTAAGAAAATATAATTTGCATAATTTTAATTTTAATCATTTTGGGGGGGGAAAAAACAGCCAAATTCAGGTGATTCTTTAAATGAAGGATGTTTTTAAAGTGAACGGTTTATTTTGTCTCAGTTCATCCAAATCAATCAGAAATTAAGACATATTTCTTATTTTATGAGCAAAATGATTCTTATTTTTAGAAAACAATGTTTGCACTTTCAATCACAATTTATTTAAATATTATACTCAAATGAACTTAAAACTAACCACAAATTGAAAAAAGAAGAAGCTTAACTTGATTATTTTCGCATTAGTTTCATATTTGTGCTGCTTGAATCTAGTTATAATACCTACATTTCCTCACCATTTCTTCTTGTTTTTGTTTTTCCCTTTGGCAGATCATTTCTTTTTTTCTTAATTTAGGTTTTATTTTCTCATTTTTGCAGTATAATTTAAATCTACAAATGCAAACAGATATAGTGCAATACAAATAAATAATGTAAAGGTGCATTTCTGAGGTTTCTCTCCACGTGTCTAAAACTGACCAATGCATGAAAACACATTGTTTGTCTGTATTGTCTTATCTCACATATCAAACAAAAACACATCTAATATCCATATTCTGTGAGTACAGAGCAGATTTCCTCAGAGGCAGAGCACTGACCGTGCAGCTCGTAGACCTGACTGAGGTTCAGGAAGATACAGGACAGCTCCTCCGCGCTGAGGACGCTCTGCATCTTCTGATAAAACACCTGATCCAGGACCCTCAGCGTCCGCAGGTGAGACGCCTCAGTGGTGAACAGCTCTGCACAAACCAAAGCATGTCAGCTCTTGCCAAGAATCATTCAGAGGCCAAAATAACAGCTAAACATATATATGCATGCTTATATCATGGGATTTCTGAAGCGCAGGGTAATTTATCTCAGTTTGCAGCTTAAAAAACTAGTTGTTTTTTTTACAGCAACAGCAGCAGCTTCCATTCACAATTGAAAATCAATTATGCATAATTTGAAATACCACAAAACATTTGCAAATAAAGCAGTTTCCATGAATAAAACCACCACTTTAATGTGAAACTAGTGCAAAGTGTCAGCAATAAAAGTGGAAGTTGGACTCTCTTTTTCCCCTACATACTAAAGACCAAATGCAAAAACACATGGGCATGTTTTCCTGCGATCAGGACAGTTTTTATCCAATTAAAACATTATCCACTTTAAAGGAGCCTAAATGCATTTGTTTGGCGTTTCCATCCAGCGTTTTTCTTAACGCAACAGCCTAAAATTAGCATAAACCCTCATGAATGGAAACATGGCAAGTGTAAAGCATTAATTAAACACCAGTAACTGACATGTTTAAAGTGATACTTTAAGTAGGAGTCATTTAAAACAGCTAAAGCAGTGCATCTCCTCAGGGTGTGACTGTAATTTCCTCAGTCTCGAGTCGGTTCACACAGACAGTGAGTTTTGCCATGAGCGAGCGTCTCAAAACAGACACTCAAATAAACACCTGCCGCTTCCATTTTCCTCTCGAACACTGAGGCTTCAGGCCATGTGAGCTCATGAGTGACTTCGATTGGCATCGCTTCCATGCGCGTATCATCTTAACACAGAGCCGGTCTCGTCTCCGCTCCAGGACGATGAGACGGGCATGTCTGGGACTGTCGGGGAGCTCTTTTCCCCCGCCGGAGGAGAAACGCTGCTCATTACAGACTCTCAGAGACACACGTCCACAAATATTGCTTCCTACAGGCGATCCGAGTGAAAAGTAACCCCTGGGTATCGCACATTTCCCACAGTTTAAGCTGTTCCCGTCTAGGAAGTCAGGTATTGAGATGTCATTGTTATATCACTGATTATGTCGTGTTATGACTCACTGATTAAAGAGGATTAGCAACCTATTTATTAAACTAAATTGTACTCAAGTGAATACTTAGGTGAGGCACAAAATTAGTTTAGTTGCTAGTTCTTAAAAATAAATGACATAATTTAGTAATTCTGGATGAATCACCTGAAATATTGAGCTAAAATATTGTATATTAACTTAAAACAGGTTTGGTAACATTTTACAATAAGATCCCATTGGTTAGCATTCGTTAATGCATTAAACTAACATTAGTTAATGAGCAAAGAGACAAAAATATTGTCAAACAAGAGTCAAAAGAGTCAAACGAGAGTCAAAAGAGTCAAACGAGAGTCAAAAGAGTCAAACGAGAGTCAAAAGAGTCAAACAAGAGACAAAAGAGTCAAACAAAAGACAAAAGAGTCAAACAAGAGACAAAAGAGTCACACAAGAGACAAAAGAGTCAAACAAGAGACAAAAGAGTCAAACGAGAGTCAAAAGAGTCAAACGAGAGTCAAAAGAGTCAAACGAGAGTCAAAAGAGTCAAACAAAAGACAAAAGAGTCAAACGAGAGACAAAAGAGTCAAACGAGAGACAAAAGAGTCAAACGAGAGTCAAAAGAGTCAAACGAGAGTCAAAAGAGTCAAACGAGAGTCAAAAGAGTCAAACGAGAGTCAAAAGAGTCAAACGAGAGTCAAAAGAGTCAAACGAGAGTCAAAAGAGTCAAACGAGAGTCAAAAGAGTCAAACGAGAGTCAAAAGAGTCAAACAAGAGACAAAAGAGTCAAACGAGAGTCAAAAGAGTCAAACGAGTCAAAAGAGTCAAACGAGAGACAAAAGAGTCAAACGAGAGACAAAAGAGTCAAACAAGAGACAAAAGAGTCAAACAAGAGACAAAAGAGTCAAACAAGAGACAAAAGAGTCAAATAAAAGAAAGGAGTCAAACAAGAGACAAAAATATTGTCACTTTCAGAACTACTTTCCTCCAGCAGATGAAAGATAAAAACATTGATAGTCAATCAGTCCTGCTTTAACGAGCTCAGGCATTTAAAGCACTAGACGACAAAACTACAGTCCGCACTTATAATAAACAGTGTTATCGACGAATAAAGCTATCATTATAGTTATGAACAGGCGCTAAGTTTGTTTTGTAATGCTTACAACGTTTAATCACTTAGCAGACGCTTTTATGCAAAGCTTACTACAATTACCCATAATACCTACTAAAAACAGAGTTAGAATGACTGACTGAGGTAATTAACATCACGTCACAGATGCTGTAAATAAACCATTAAGCTACAAGAAACGTAAGGTCAAGATGACTGTTTTCATACAGGTTTCCCCGTCATGCATCAGAGCACGAGTGTGTGTACCGTAGATGACGGCCTGCCTGTCGATCTCTCGCGAGCTGAGGGACGTCAGGACGTGCGGCTCAACCGTCTCCTGCCAGTTGTGAGAGTCGATCACGTCCTCGTCCAGAGCCGGAGCGTCCGGGAGCAGAGCCACCGGAGTGTCCACGACCCTGCGGACGCACGGAGAGAGTGAGCGGGAGAAACAGAGGAGCTCGTGCTAATGCTGCGGCTGCGGGACGGCACCTGCGCTGAGAGCGAGGCGTGTACGGCGGCGTCGGGTTCTCCAAC
>JAWRVZ010000050.1:3045000-3055000 GCA_037043235.1 Rhodeus uyekii
TCGTCATTATTATTTACAGAACAACAGAGAATATTTCAATAAAATGCGAGTTAAATGCCTCATATTGACGGCTGTCTGGCTGACAGTAGATGTTGAATATATTGCACAGATGCTGAACTCACAGGATCTCCCAGAGCGCCACCACCTGTCTGTCCACCACCTGTCTCTCTTTCACAGGGTCTCCGTCTAGCGTCTGCAGGTCACTCTCTCCGAACAGAGATCCCAGACCCATCGTCTGCTTACTCCTGCATCACAACACATCCCATAATCACCAAACACACTCTAACTCGAGTGAAACACTGAGAAAACAGCATTCAATAGCATGTAATATCTGACTGATCAATAAGAAACTAGAGGAGTAAAGAGCGTAAACAAACTTTGAGGACAAGACTGAACTAGTTTTAACAGCTTTAAGTTGGGGTTAGTTCATTAGATTATACAAGAATTGTCACTAGGATGATTTAATATGTTGCTAGCATGATTTAAGATTAACATGTTGCTATTTATTATTTATTATGAATTAACATGCTAATTCATGCCATTTCATTGTTAACATGTCACGATTTACCATGAAATAATATTGTTAGCATGATTTAACGTGAATTAGCATATTACTAGCATGAATTAACATGTTAACAGAATGAAATAGCATGTAGCTTGCATGAATTAACATGCTTCTAGCATAAATTAGAATTTCACTTACACGATTTAGCATTAAATAACATCGTTAGCACGATTTAACATGAATTAGCATGTCGCTAGCATGAATTAACATGTTAACAGAATGAAATAGCATGTAGCTTGCATAAATTAACATGTTGCTAGCAGGAATCAGCATGTAACTTACATGATTTAACATGAGATAACATCATTAGCATGATTTACCATGTTGCTAGCATGAATTAACATGATTTAATATGAAATAACGTTAGCATGTGGCTAGCATGCATCAGCATGTCACATGATTTACCATGAAATAACGTTGCTAGCATAATTTAGCATTTGTCGCTAACATGATTTAACATTTCGTTAGCATGATTTAACACTATGTTTCTAGGCTTTTGTCAGAAAGGATTTGACACTGGCTTTCCTGTGTCTCAAACAGTAGAGAGCAGCGCTTGCAACATCAAGGTCATGGGTTCGATTCCCAGGGAAAGCAAGAACTGATTAGAATGTCAATGTGTTTCTTGAATGCGATGATAAAAGCAGCTGATAAATGCATGAATGTGAATGTAAGCAATGTCTGAAGTGAAAGAGTTCATGAATAAATGTTTTGACCCCCTCATTGAAAGCAATGTGCATTTTTATTCTTCATTGTTGTTTTTGGTAAACCATAAGTGGGATGAGTTATAAAAGACACAGAAGGGAGTGAGAAGAGTGTGCAGGTGAGGAGCAGCACCTGTAATCCTGCAGCTGGTCCTGAATGTCTGGAAGCACCTGCTGCTGGAGCTCAGACAGCGGCCCTCGGATGTCCTCCTGCGCGTGGAGACGAGCCTCTGCAACACACACACACACACTCAGCTCCATCATCATCATCATCATCAGCTCCCGCTCACTCTACTGAAACCCAACCTCACCTATATCCGTCAGGATCTCCTCGCGCACTCGAATCTTCACCGGCTGAAAGGAAACGACACACAGTTCAGCAGGAGCACGAGCGGCTGCCGGGGGACGGGAGAGACGGGAGAGACGGATACTCACGGCGTCCGGGTCCAGGAAGTGTGAGCAGATCTGAGGGGCGAGGGAGCGCGCGTCCTTCGGGCTGGAGCCCAGATACGCCTCCACACACAGGTAGAAGAGCTGGAGGACACACACACACACACACACGCGTGAGAAGCTGTGCTGGAGCGGCAGGGTCATCGCTCCGCCGGCTCACACTCACCAGAGGGTTGGGATCCAGCAGCTGGCTGAAGACGTATCTCATGAACACCGTCATGTGCGCCGGACGGCTCTTCAGCAGCTCCAGGTCCTGGAACGGCCCGTCCGGCTCATGATGGGAAACACAGGCATCATCAAAACCTGAGTTGCTTTAGCATCTATAACTCTTTATATTCATCGGCTTTCATTTTATCTTTCGCAATTTTCTTATGTAACTTTTGGGGAATTTTATTATACTTTTATTTCACTTTTGGTAATTTTAGCACTTTAACACAGCAATATTTCTCATTTAAGCGTTTTAAGTTTATATTTTGCATCTGATCTTTAATTTTATTTCAGCTTTATTTCAATCAATGAAAAGATTTGCACTAGTTTAGTTTTCCTGTCACTCAGACGATAGAGAGTGGCGCTTGCAACATCAAGGTCATGGGTTTGATTCCCAGGGAAAGCAAGAACTGATTAGAATGTCAGTGTGTTTCTTGAATGCAATGCAAGTTGCTTTGGATAAAAGCCTTTAAATGTAGTTCACAATGAGATCAAATGAACAAAAGAAGAAAACGTAACATTGTTTAACTGATATTCTGAGCAAAGAGGAATAAAACATTGAACATTTTGGTGCTTAGGAAGAAATACAAACTTATTTTGAGGAAGATGTGTGTTGTAATTGAAATAGATAAAGTGCAAGAAAATAAACACATTCAAGTTTTATTTTTGAGGTGAAATTATGACAAGCCCAAACTCTCAGAACTGCGTGTTGAAAAATGATTTAGTGTCTAAAGTATTGAACAAAATCAATACTGATTTACTTCAAAAATGACTCAACACATTAAACGACAAAAGTGTAAATTGACTAAATAAACTTAAAACTAAACAATGAATTGGGACCTGCAAATTATTATTACCTGGAAATCGAACCCATGACCTTGATGTTGCAAGCACACAATCTACTGTTAGAGATACAGGAAAGTACATTGATTACAAATAATTTTTGCATTACAAGTTTTCTGAAATGTTCAGATTAAATTTGTAACAGACAATTTTTTAAAAATATAAAATTATATATAAATCAGGCTTCAGAATAAATAAGAATAAAAAGATGAATGTAAGTGGAGAGAAAAAAATAAAAAAGATTAAAGTAAAAAAGAAAAAAACTGCAACAAAATAAACGTTTAAAAGTGCATTTTGGCAGTTTTCTTTCCAGCATCAACGCTTGCAACATCAAGGTCATGGGTTCGATTCCCAGGGAAAGCAAGAACTGATTAGAATATCAATGTGTTTCAAGTCGCTTTGGATAAAAGCGTCTGATAAACGCATGAGTGTAAATGTAGCAGTGCAAGAAAAGCCTCAGTTTGCAGCGACTCTCACCTCATTGATCATAAACCCGTCCTCTTCCTCCTCTTCCTCCTCCGGGCCAATGATCTGCGACTTTCCTCCCTGAAGAGACACAAGAAGATGAGACCTGGAGCTCAAACAGCGAGCGCACTACAGGAAACGGCGGGCGACTCACCGAGTCTGAGGTGTGCGAGTCGGATCCCTGCCGGAGCAGCAGGGGGGTCCGGAGGAAGGCGGAGGGGGAGGAGAAGGGACTCTCACACGCCTGAAACAAGGAGGACGGGAGAGAGGCGGTTGGGCGGATGGAAGGGGACGGAAATAAAGCTGGGATTACAGACACTCACCTCCACGTCTCCTTCAGTGGAGTCCAGGGATAACCGACCTGCTCAAACACACACACAGACACAGTGAGACACAATCACGAGCCGCACACTAACACTCTGAACTCCACTGACCTTCTCCAGCCGCCAGATAGTGAGACACGGCTTCCCCTCGAGTGCCATCCTGCGGGAGAAAACACGGGAAACCACACAACCAATCAGAACCGAGTGTGAGCGTTTACATCGAAACCAAAGCCCAGAATAATCAGTGCTGAAATGAAGCAAATCAACTTCATTTTTGTGAGTGAAACAAAAAATATAAGAGCAAGGAGTGATTTTAACGTGTCGGTTTATTTATTTGTTTATTCTTGGCATTTATTCCCCAAAATGCCATTAAAGATTCAAATTGATGAGTGATTGAATGAGAGACATTTTTTATTTCAAAACTACAGTTTTTGCCATTGATGTTAAGACTCTGAAACACAGTTTAACTCACATTGACCATCACAAACGGACCGTGAATCTATGGGCTCAAAATCACGCCAAAAGTACTGCGGGCAAGGATGAAAATCAACAAGCGTAAATCAAAAGTTAAGAGTTAATCACAGAAGCCGTGAGTCGCACCGGAGTGACGTCAACTCCCCCCTTCCGCTGATTGGCAGGAGGAGCTGTCAATCTAGAACCAGTGGACCAATGGTGACGCTTATGACCGCCCTAATTTACATGAAACTTGAACTGCAACTTTTTGGATCGTAAACGCAGAACTTGGAAGCGAGAGTGAAGGGGAAAAGAGCACAAGCGTGACGAAAAATAATGTATGAGCTGAAAATGGAAAAGAACACAAAACACAGAGGGATGAAAGCGTGAGATTTAAGAACACACAAACAAGCTTAAGTTTTTCGCACAGCATTTTTTTATAGTTTAAAGTTTTTATTTTTTTTAATACACTTAAACTGTTGATTTACACTTGTTATTTTTTTTAAATACACTTAAGCTTTTGATTTATGTTTGTTATTTTTTAAAATACACTTAAACTGTTGATTTATGTTTGTTATTTTTTAAAATACACTTAAACTGTTGATTTATGTTTGTTATTTTTTAAAATACACTTAAACTGTTGATTTATGTTTGTTATTTTTTAAAATACACTTAAACTGTTGATTTATGTTTGTTATTTTTTTAAATACACTTAAACTGTTGATTTATGTTTGTTATTTTTTTAAATACACTTAAACTGTTGATTTGTTTGTTATTTTTTTTAAACACACTTAAACTTTTGATTTACATTTGTTGTTTTTCATCATTGATCACAGCACTTTTGCCAAGATTTTGAGCCCATATAACACACATTTAAACGTGAGCTTCTCATAACGACACACACACACACACTCTTTAGTGTCATGTTTTGCTGCATTGCTGTCAAACACACAGACTTTGTGTCTCAAACTGCAAAAGCGTGGCTAATTATGACAGTTTCACACATTTTTCACTGCATTTGTTTTGCAATATACAGCTATTACTGTGACAGGAGTATTATTACAACATTATGATTATGAGTGTAATGCAGACGGAGACACTCGATCAGCTCTAATGCTCAGAGTCAAAGCACTCGAGCTGCAGATAACGGTCATTACTCTCCTTCTCTGCTCCATTTACAGACAGAAATTGAGTTGGAGCTCTTGATTGTGAGCTCTTTAAGTGCACCAGATCAACTTATGAAGAATTAACTTATGCACGTTATAAATATATAAACACACACACACTCGTTTACCCATTTGTGGCTCTTAAGAGCAGAATCAGGAACAATGAACGAGGAACGAGGAAACGAGTCTCACCACATCCTGCTGGATCTTCACTCGGACTTGATTGGCTCTTCGTTTGGCACTTTCTATTCGCTCCTCTAGTGAAGGCGAGGGGTTTCGAGACTGTTGCTCCAGCAGGTTCTGCACAGAGAGACCAGTGAGTGTTACTAACGACGGGTGTCAATGTGCACACACACACACACACACACACACACACTGAACTCATACCTGTAGCTCCGCCTCCTCCTGCTCCAGCATCTTTCTGAGGATTTCTGTGGCGTGTTTCTGCACCTCGGGGTCCTGAGAGCGATGGAGGACAACATTAAACTGATGAGCTACACACACACACCATCTATTGGCCTTTTAATATTCACAGACACTAGACTATATCACAAGTGTACAGCCCTAAATTTGAATTATTCATCCAGAATTTGCAGTGTTACGAGACATTCCCTGTTAGTCCGTTCTTTTTTCTGGAATCTCCTATTCTGGTCAAGTTTCTCTCTCACACACACACACACACACACACACACACACACACACACACACACACACACACACACACACACACACACACACACACACACACACACACACACACACACACACACACACACACACACACACACACACACACACACCTGTAATGGTTTGGGTCCTGTGATTCTCTGATTAGGGGTGCTGCTCCCAGTGGGCGGGGTCAGCGGTGGAGGCGGGGCTTCCCCAGCCAGTGCTGTCCTGTGATTGGGCAGGATGTCAGAGGGGAGGGGCTGCAGCGGGACAGAGGCGGCTGAAGGGGGCGGACCCTGAAGAGTCAGCGCCACATACGTGCCGGCTGCATGAGGAACAGAAAACACGCGTCAGCAACCCAACGCCTGGGAACCAGCGGACGCTCAACCGTAACTCACATTTGATCATCTTCACCACTTCCTGATGAGACATGGAGGAAACCACCGAGCCGTTGACCTGCAGCGCAAACACACACACACACACACACACACACACACACGAGTTATTAATCACATCACAATCATTAATGTTTAATAGTACTAAAGCGTGAGGAACACCTTGATGATTCGGTCTCCTTCCTGAACGCCAGCTTTGACCGCCGCACCACCTGTGAGGAGAAGCGTTAGACTTGATTTATTACACAATACTGATAAATATATAAATTCAGCTTTAATTACAGTTATGTGTGTGTTTATGAGTGAGTGTGTGTGTATAAGTGAGTGAGAGTGTGTGTGTGCGCGCGCATTTATGAGTGTGTGTGTGTGTGAGTGTGTGCGTTTATGAGTGAGTGTGTGTTTATAAGTGAGTGAGTGTGTGTGTATAAGTGAGTGAGAGTGTGTGTGTGTGTGCGCATTTATGAGTGTGTGTGTGTGTGTGTGTGAGAGTGTGCGTTTATGAGTGAGTGTGTGTTTATAAGTGAGTGAGTGTGTGTGTGTGTATAAGTGAGTGAGAGTGTGTGTGTGTGAGCATTTATGAGTGTGTGTGTGTGTGAGTGAGTGTGTGAGAGTGTGCGTTTATGAGTGTGTGTGTGTGAGTGAGTGTGTGTGAGTGTGCGTTTATGTGAGTGAGTGTGAGTGAGTGTGTGTGAGAGTGTATGTGCGAGTGAGTGTAAGTGTTTATGAGTGTGTGTGTGTGAATGTATGAGTAAGTGTGTGTATGAGTGTGTGTGTGTGTGTGTGTGTGAGTGAATGTATGAGTGAGTGTGAGTGCGTGTATGAGTGTGTGTGTGTGTGTGAGTGAGTGAGTGAGTGTGTGTGTGAGAGAGAGAGAGAGAGTGAGTGTGTGTGTGTACGAGTGTGTGTGTGCGCGTGTGTGTACGAGTGAGTGTGTGTGTGAGTGTGTGTGTGTGTGCGTGTGTGTGCGTGTGTGTGCGCGTGTGCATGAGTGAGTGTGTGTATGAGTGTGTGTGTGAATGTATGAGTGAGTGTGTGTGTGTGTGTGCGCGTGTGTGTACGAGTGTGTACGAGTGCGTGTGTGTGTGTGTGTGTTGTTACCTGGCCGAACATTCTGCACCAGTTTGATTCTCTCTCCGCACACGGTGAAGCCGAACCCCAGATTGTCCCTCTGCACAACCACACATCTTTGGACTAAACCTGTACCTGTGAAACAAACGGAGAAACGTTACCAGTGGAAAACAGGTTGTGTCACACAATCAAGCCTGAGTTTAGTTTGTGTTTGTGTTTGTGTACCTGCGTTGTCCGAGGACAGATCCGACAGCGGCTCCCTCTGCTGGCCAGACCGGCGCTCCGAGTCTCCGATCGTCAAACTGCTCAACCTGCGACACAAACAACCACAGTCAGGAGAAACCATCACCGGAGCGAGAGACAGACACTGAACGTCTGTGAACTTCAGCAGAACGACTCTGAACCAAAAGTGAAAGAACCGTAGAAAAATCCCCAAGTTTTTAATGTGAAACGCAAATATCGAGGTGATGAATGATATAAAAAGGATGTTTTTATCTAAAGTGACTTGCATTACATTCAAGAAACACAGTGATATTCTAATCAGTTCTTGCATTCCCTGGGAGTCGAACCCATGACCTTGATGTTGCAAGCGCTGCTCTCTGCTACTGTGACAGGAAAGCAAGATTATTTACAAGCTAAAAAAACAAAAACAATCATGCATGATTCATCGACAGGTGTTTGAATCTGCCACTAAATACAACTGATCACAGAAATAAAGGCAGAAACTCACCAAGCAGCAAAAGGACTGAAAGGACGCATGAAAGAGAAAAGCAGAGCATTACAGAGAGAAAGAGAGAGAGCAAACACACCACATGAGACGCTCAGAGAGAAAGTGAAAGACGTGTGAATGAACCGGTGAAACTCCGGAGCGCTTCACTAATGATCGTTACTCAAGCGCGGTTAATGACTGACAGATGCGTGTGTGGCTTCAGTCGCTCGTACCTGGACAGGTGAGAGCGTTTCTTAACGCCGGCCCTGCAGTCACACGACACACAGCAACACAGATGGAGAGAGAAATCAAGAGCTTGAGACACAGAACGACACACACACACACACACACACACACACACACACAGCCGTCACTCATCAGGAAACACACACAAAGCTTTCACAGAAAGAGAGGAACGAGGAAACACTTGACGGATGGAAAAACCTGTACTGTGACAGAAGATACGAGACTGAACAGAAACATCGGCCGATTCATTCATTTCACTGTCATCATTATGGGCTGATGAGGAGATCGATATGATCAACATTAAAGCTGATGAATAATGGATGATTTCCCTCCGCTGAGACGCACACTCACTGACAGACACACACACACACACACTCACTGACAGACACACACACACACACTCACTGACAGACACACACACACACACACACTCACTGACAGACACACACACACTCACTGACAGACACACACACTCACTGACAGACACACACACACACACACACTCACTGACAGACACACACAGACTCACTGACAGACACACACACACACACACTCACTGACAGACACACACACTCACTGACAGACACACACACTCACTGACAGACACACACACACACACACTCACTGACAGACACACACACACACACTCACTGACAGACACACACTCACTGACAGACACACACACACACACACACTCACTGACAGACACACACACTCACTGACAGACACACACAGACTCACTGACAGACACACACACACACACACTCACTGACAGACACACACACTCACTGACAGACACACACACTCACTGACAGACACACACACACACACACTCACTGACAGACACACACACACACACTCACTGACAGACACACACTCACTGACAGACACACACACACACACACACTCACTGACAGACACACACACACTCACTGACAGACACACACACTCACTGACAGACACACACACACACACACACTCACTGACAGACACACACAGACTCACTGACAGACACACACACTCACTGACAGACACACACACACACTCACTCACTGACAGACACACAGACTCACTGACAGACACACAGACTCACTGACAGACAGACACACTCACTCACTGACAGACAGACACACTCACTCACTGACAGACAGACACACACACACACACACACACACTCATTGACAGACAGACACACACACTCACTGACAGACACACACACACTCACTGACAGACACACACACACTCACTGACAGACACACACACTGACAGACAGACAGACACACTCACTGACAGACACACACACTCACTGACAGACAGACACACACAGACTCACTGACACACACACACTCACTGACAGACACACACACTCACTGACAGACAGACACACACACACTCACTGACAGACACACACACACTCACTGACAGACACACACACTCACTGACAGACAGACAGACACACTCACTGACAGACAGACACACTCACTGACAGACAGACACACTCACTGACAGACACACACACTCACTGACAGACAGACACACACAGACTCACTGACAGACAGACACACACTCACTGACAGACAGACACAGACTCACTGACAGACAGACACAGACTCACTGACAGACAGACAGACACACTCACTGACAGACAGACACACTCACTGACAGACAGACACACACTCACTGACAGACAGACACACTCACTGACAGACAGACACACTCACTGACAGACAGACACACACA